>JASDQU010751178.1:83402-100370 GCA_032191745.1 Picea mariana | reverse complement strand
TATATATAATTTTTTATTATAAACAAGAGCGAAGGTCACGAAGACGGGAAGAGAAAGGAACGAATGGAAAGGTCTGAAAAGAGGTCGAACAAGATTCAAAATAGGGTTACAGGGGATACTTAGGAGAGGCGAGTGTCCCATGGTCAAATTTTATGTATCATAATTTTTGACTGCAAAACGTGTAAAACAGAAGAGAGCATGATGGAGCAGTTCAACGACCAGTTTTTATACTTGCGAAATTCTGGGAAAGTGGCTAAGTATGGAATAGGGAAATGGTCGGTCAGACTCATTTTCAGAATCGAGAATTGAATATTTCATGAACGGACCAACCCAATGACACACAAACGACATTCCATGATGTTTGAAATTAACACTCAGAAGGGATAATATAACCATCCAGAATTTTTGGTTTTATGCTTATTAATGAGAGATTTCCTCAAATCCTGGCTTAGCATTAGCTTTTTCTAATTGCATACTTAGAAATAAGATCTTATATATAATTGCTAATTGCTAATTTCAAAAGGGCATGGGCATAGGAAACAATGATTAGGAATTGGATATTTATTGAACCCGCCAACCCAACGATCTGCGAAAGAAATTGAAGAAATGGCGAAGTATGGAAAGAGGACATACAAGCTTCAAAATGGGGTGACAATAGTTCCACAAGAGAAGTGAGGACCCGAAGGTCAAATTATATGTCTCATAATTTTTTAGTGCAAAATGTGTATCACGAAAGAGGGCATGCGAGTGTCCGACGATCAAATTTTATGTATTGGAAATTTTGACTGCAAAACGTGTAAAACAGAAGAGAGCATGATGGGGCAGTTCAGCGGCCAGTTTGTATATTTGTGGAATCCTGGGACAGTGGCTAAGTATGGAATAGGGAAACGGTCAGTCAGACTCGTTTTCAGAATCGAGGATTGAAGATTTTGTGAATAGACCAACCCGACGACGTGCAAATGACATTCCATGATGTTTGAAATTAAAATTCGGAAGGGATAATATAACCATCCAAAATTTTTGGTTTTATGCGTATTAATGGGAGATCCCCTCAAATCCCGATTTATCATTAACGCTTGATAATTGCATACTTAGAAATAAGATCTTATATATAATTTTTAATTGCTAATTGCAAAAGGGAGTGGGCACAGGAAACATCGATTAGGAATTGGATATTTCTTGAACCCGCCAACCTGATGATCCACGAAATAAATTCGAAGAAACAATGAAGTATGGAAAGCGGACATACATGCTTCAAAATGGGTGACAATAGTTCCACAGGAGACGTGAGGACCCGACAGTCAAATTGTATGTCTCGGAAGTTTTCAGTGAAAAATGTGTACCACGGAAGAGGGTATGATAGGTAGACTGTAATACGAAAGACAGTATGATGTGAGTCTGGTTGTAAATTTGTATATCACGGAAGTCAGGGTACTGTTGCAGGTCATGGAACAATAGAAGTGCAATCTAGAGCTCGCCTACTGGGAATCCATGGTCGGAGAAGTGGCTGGGTATGGAATTGGGAAGCGGTTAGTCAGTGTCGCGATATAAAAGCATGAGTGAAAACGTGAAACCGAAAGTCTGCCTACCTACGCAGCTAGACATTTTCGGAAAAACGAATAAGTGACGAGAAAGATAAAGTTCAGGGAAAAGAGAAATGAATATTTGGTTAAGTATAGAAGATGGAAAAGAAGGGCTAATATATTCACATCTGTAATAGATATCCCATTTCCTGGCAAGATATTTTCTGCATGTTTCTGGAGAAGTTATATACTTATTGCATATACTTGGAAAGAAGTACGAAGGTGGAGGGCACAAAAAACAACGACTAGGAATGGGAAATTATCTACGATCCATGATTTTTTTTACAGAAATGGTCGTGGAAAGTAGTCAGACGGGTTTCAAAATAGGCTGACAAGGGTTCCTGAGGAAACATGAGGCCCCGACGGTCAAATTGTATTGATCAGAACTTTTGAGTGAATATTGTGTAACATGGAAGAGGGGATGATGTAGGAATTCAAAAGACGGGCTCCAAGATAGGCTGGCAAGGGTTATTGAGGAGACATAAGGGCCCTACAGTCAAATTGTATTGATTGGAACTTTTGAGTGCATACTGTGTAACACATAAGAGGGGTTGATGTAGGAGTTGTGAACTCGCAAGTCCGCCAACCCGCGCAACTAGACATTTTCAGAAAACTGACTAAGTGACCAGAANTATAGAAGACGAAAAAGAAGGGCTAATATATTCACATCTGTAATAGATATTCCATTTCCTGGCAAGATCCTTTTTGCATGTTTCTGGAGAAGTTATATACTTATTGCATATAATTTCAAAGAAGTGCGAAGGTGGCTGGCACATAAAAAAATGACTAGGAATTGGAAATTGTCTGAACTTGCCAAGCCGACGATCCACCAAAGAGATTGCAAGAAATGGCACTGGAAAGTGGTCGGACGAGCATAAAAATAGGTTGACAAGGGTCATGGAGGAGACATGAGGGCCCGATGATCAAATTATATTGATTGGAACTTTTGAGTGCATACTGTGTAACACGGAAGAGGGCTGATGTAGGAGTCTGGAATTCAATTTGTATATCTTGGAAGTGGGGGGGACTGTTTGCAGGTCAAGGGACACTGGAAGTGTTGTCTGCATGTCCAGGAATCTGCAAGCGAAAAAATTCTGGGTAAGTATGGAATTGGAGGCGCGAAAGAGATTCCAAGAAATGGAGAAATATGGAAAGAGGATG
The DNA here is from genome assembly GCA_032191745.1 of Picea mariana. NCBI lineage: Eukaryota > Viridiplantae > Streptophyta > Pinopsida > Pinales > Pinaceae > Picea > Picea mariana. Next base: position 97,626 of record JASDQU010751178.1, on the reverse strand, counting down.
CAGGGGCTTCAAAACGGGGTGACAATAGATCCCCAGGAGACGTGAGGACCCGAAGGTCAAATTGCAGGTTTCAAAACTTTCGTGTGCAAACTGTGTATCATAGAAGAGGGTATTATGTGGAAGTGTGGCAACAAATTTGTATATGGTGGAGGTCCGGGTGTTGTTTATAGGCCACAAAACAATGGAAGTTCAATATAGAGCCCCCCTGTTTGGGAATTCACGATCTGAAAAGTCCCGGGGCATCAAATGGCTACTGGTTGGTTGGAGTCACATTTTTGGAAAAACGACTAAGTAACGAGAAAGAGAGAGTAGAGGGGAAAAAGAAACAACAATTTGGCCAAGTATAGAAGAGGTAAAAGAAGGTCCAATATATTCAAATCTGCAATAGATATTCCATTTCTTGACAAGATCTTTTCTGTATGTTGTTGGAGAAGCTGTATACATATTGCATATACTTGGAAAGAAATATGAAGGTAGTAGGCACACGAAAGAACAACTAGAAATTTGAAATTTCTTGAACCCATGAACTCGACGATCGACCAAAGAGATGTCAAGAAATTGTCAAATGTGGAAAGTGGTCAGACGAGCTTCAAAATAGGGTGATGGGTTCTCGAGGAGCCGTAAGGCCCCGAGTGTTAAATTGTATATATCAGAACATTTTGGTGAAAAATGTGTAACACGTAAGAGGGGATGATGTGGGAGTCTAGAAGTAAATCTGCATATCGCAGAAGTCAAAGTGTTGTTTGCAGGTCACAAAACAATGGAAAGTGCAATTTAGATAAAGGGGAAGCGCTCGATCGAAACACGTGAATCCGCCAACCCGCGCAACAAGACATTTTCGGAAAAAACGACTAAGTAACCAGAAAGAGAAACTACAGGGAATAAAAGAGTGGTAAAATAGAAAGGTGGAGGGCAATTTTCGTAAGCGGGCATTGGTTTTAAACAAGCCCCATTGTTGCAAAACCATCATTTTCTAGTAATTGTCAGCAAATGCTTTGTTGAAGATTAGATTTTATTGCAACTTGTGGGAGTAAGTGTGCTCTTGATACATTCTTCCATGACTGTAAAATATTAACTTAAGTATTAAACTTCTTGTATTATGGGTTGTTAGCATTAAATATTAATAATTGCATGTCTAGAAACAAGAATGTCGATCTTGCTGCAACATTGCGATTTGGTATTGCTATGTTCTATCTGCATTACAAATAGAATTGAACGTTGGTTTGAAACTATCTGAAATTCATTTTTTGTTTGCATAAAATCCTGATGGATCGACACAGTGCATTGTCATATAATTGTTAGATGCTCCATTTTAGAAAAAATACCTAATAAAATACAATATCGAAGAACTACGAGACTACCGAACCATGCCAATGAGAAGAGGTGTTAAATCTAGAAAAGAAGCAACAACCAAGACTCCAAGGATTTTTTTTTTAATAGTAAATCCATTAACAAAAAATAAGAACACTGAGCACTGTTTATCTATCCTTAGAAATTGGATCCAGTTCTTTGAGCCAAAGCATTTAACATATCTTCCACAAACACAGGAACGAGATCTGCAACATGCAGGAGCCATCAAGATTCTCTTCAACATGCATACAAAACTGAATACCATGCTCTTTTTTTAGGAAATCCTTGCAATCTTCTCCTCGATGGATCATCCTTTGGTAAAATTGATAGTTCTCAGAAGCTTCCTGGCGTAGTCGCACTCCTCGGAGCACGTCTGCTTCTCTCAGGATCTTCTCTTTCCTCGGCCCGAAGAACGTCAATGTTCTTCTATTTCCCTATCGGGAAATATCTACCCACAGATTCTCTTTTCTTGCGCGATCCCCCTTCTTGACTTATCGAGGAATCGAACTCGTGATTTTGCGATTCCAAAGGCCAGTGGTCGGGTGTGAATCTTACGAGTCCCCGAACGCCGATACGAATCAATGCTGACCTCACTCTTCTCCCATCATGACTTATCCTATCACGCCTTCGCGACTCGCGATATCAATCACTTGGTTTTCCAATTCCCGATACCTGATGCGCCAAAATGCCGATGCGCACGTGAGTTGACTTTTCAACGGTCCCTTATCTTGTCGGGAATTTGGACTTCGCGCGATTACGAATCGTAACGCCAATATTTCAGGACTTCTCGCGGCGAGATCCCAATGACTTCGTGCCACCTGTACTCCACTTCTCCAACTCTGCTCTGTGGCCCCACGCTATTCCTTAGCCTTTCGGAACATCGCGTATCATAATATCGCGACTTTCGTTGCAACAATTTGGAGTCTCAACTCACGAGCTCCCGATATGCCGATCCATGAGTAGATCCAAACAGCTTCTATGGCTTGGATCAACGACACTGCCCTCCTGAGCTTTTAACCTTTCCACGCTAGCGCTATAACTACCTCGCACCTCCGTGAGATCCAACGACCCACGGATCTTCGCAAAATCTCCTCGGAGGATTTCGACCGTCTGTCCCTTCCAAATGAAATCTACGAAATGACGAGACGTTCTACCACAGAACTCGTCACCTTGCGCACAAAACCTGCAACGCTCCTTGCAAGCCTTCCAGGCACGACTTTGTCTATACCGTCCTTCGACGAACTCGAAGGCCTATCCTTCTTGAACTTTTCTCACAACTTTCAAGTCCCTTTAGGAAACTCTTGCACGCACTCCTTGCGGAAAATCTTCAACAACGTCTAAGTGTTGAAGCTTCGACTCTGCGCACACCTGCAGCAAAAATCTTAATTCCTTTTGCTCAGAATCGTAACTCTGAGACTTCGTCTAGCCTGCGCATGCCTTGCACAGCTCCGGTGCCCAATCTGCACTTCTGGGATCTTAGAACAAAAGTTATCTCTAATTGAACCCTTCTGTCAATGCACTCCTTATGGACAATTCAACTGCACTCCTTGCAGGAATCCTCTGGCTCAATATAGAGAAAAAATTGAAACTAATTCCTTGTTCCCTTCAGACTTCAATTCAACCATGAAATCACATACACAGCATATAAAAGAAAATGTATGACAGAAAGCAAACATCCATGAGCATAACATTAATACACAGAGAAACAACACAGACCATGAATTTGAATCAAAGCTTTCTTATATTAATCCAAATGCCTGTACATGGGTGTTATTCATACAATTCTCTACTTGCTCTCTTCAACAATGCTGCTTCATAATAATAATGTTACAATGTACAAAGGAGGGTGTCTACATCCCGTTTCCCTCTTGCGCTCTAAAGCTATCAAATCTAAAATTAAAATCCTATCTACCAGCATTAACTATATTAAATGCCGACTATCTACCTAAGGACGAGAGCTATCCGCTCAAGGTCCATTACAATATATAAGTACGCCTTCATAAATGACTCATTTAAGATTGTGCAACAATTTCAAAGCATTTTCAAAATTTTGTGCTGGCACTGTCTAGCTGTCTTCCGCTTCCACGCTGGCTCGCTTGATGAGTTGGCGATGCTTCTGCATCATACTCCTCGGCTTGAAAACTTTCATGGGCTCCTGTCCATGAGCTCCTACACAGTCTATCCATGCTTCTGTATGACTACTTCTCTCTCCCAGCTGGCATCTTCTACTGGGTGATTCTTCCACTTGACTAGATACTCGAAGTATTCTTTCCTTCGGGTCTTCTTACCCACTCTCTTGTCCAATATACACTCCATCTGTGGATTTTCTGCTATCAGCATCTACTTCATCCACTGGATCACTGGCTGCCTATCTCCAGTTTCTATTTCTCCATCCTTGTATGGGTATAAATCTGTGATATTGAATATCGGAGATATCCCGATGCCATCCGACAACTCAATCTCATAAGCATTTTCTCCGAATTTCTTCAGGACTCTGCATGGCCCGATTTTCTTCATTTTTAACTTATTGTGTGTTCCCCTTGGGAACCTTTCTTTCCTCAAGTGTGCCAGAACTAGATCTCCAACTTCAAACTGAAGTTGTCTCCGATGCTGATCTGTTCTGCGCTTGTACTCCTGATTTGAATCTTGCAGTCGCTGCTTCACCCTGCTGTGAAGTTATTTCATCGCCTCAGTGAATTATTCTGCACTAGCGCTGCTAGTAGCAGTCTGTTTTGAATCCTGCAATTCAGAAACTCCCCTCGGCTACATCCCATATACAACCTGAAATGGACTCTTCCCTGTGCTCTGATTCACCGAATCGTTGTATGCAAACTCTGCCTGTGGAAATATGTGGTCCCAACTGCTATGGTGCTCCGTCACCAAGCTCCTCAGTAAGTCTCCCAGACTTTTGTTGACCACTTATGTTTGTCCATCTGTTTGAGGATGATAAGCAGAACTAAACGCAAAATTAGTTCCTAGCTTCTTCCATAAGGTCCTCCAAAAATGCCCTATGAATTTTGTATCTCTGTCTGAAACTATGCTTTTCGGCAATCCATGAAGTCGAATAATCTCTTTAAAGAACATATTTGCAATGTGAGTCGCATCGCTAGTCTTCTGGAATGGGATAAAATGTGCCATCTTAGAAAACCTGTCCATGACCACAAAGATGGAATCAACACCTCTTTGTGTCCTCGACAAACCCAACACAAAATCCATGCTTATCGCCTCCCACGACCTTTCTGGTATGGGCAATGGCTGATAAAAACTTGCATTCTGCTTTCTCCCCTTCGAATGCTGGCAAACTCGACATCTGTCAACAAACCACTTGACATCTGCTCGCATCCCTGGCCAAAAGTATGACTCATTCAGCTTTGCGAATGTTTTTTCATGGCCAAAATGTCCTGCCAATCCTCCACTATGCTTCTCTTTCAACAGGTTCTCCCTCATGCAGCAATTTGGAATGCACAATTGATTGCCTCTGAACAACAATCCCTCCTGAATCATATAATCTATCCACGAAATTCTATCTCTGAGAACTGGATTCTCAGCTGCTTCATACGCCTCTGCAAAATCTGCATCACCTGCGTACATGTCCCTGAGATTTTCAAAACCCAATGTTTTGACTCGAAACTCCTGCAGCAACAAACACTTCCTGCTCAAAGCATCAACCACTTTGTTAGCAATACCCAAAATATGCTTAATCACAAACGTGAAATTCTGCATATACTCTACCCATTTTGCATGTTTCTGATTCAACTTCTCCTGTTGAGTCACAAACTGTAATGCATGATTATCACTGTACAATACAAATTCCTTCGGGATTAAGTAATGCCTCCACTTCTTCAGCGCCTGTATGATAGCATAGAATTCCTTATCATACGTGGAGTACTTCAGTTTTGCCGCATCCAGTTTCTCACTGAAATATGCAATCGGCCTGTCTTCTTGACTTAAGACCACTCCTATGGCATACCCACTCGCATCACATTTCACCTGAAATGTTTTCTGAAAATACGACAACACCAAAACTGGTCGTTCCGTTATTTTCCACTTCAACAGATTGAAACTCTTCTCAGCCTCGGCTGTCCAGTGAAAAGACTTATGCCACTTTTTCACTGTGTCCATCATTGCTGCGCTAATCCCACTGAAATTCCTGATGAACTTTCGGTAGAAACTAGCCAAACCATGAAAACTCCTCACCTCAAAAATATTTCTCGGTGATGGCCAATTCTTGATCACTTCCACTTTATCTGGATCCATTCTCAACTCATTTTCCGAAATAATAAAACCCAAGTAAATGAGCTCTGTCTTCATAAATGAGGACTTCTTCATGTTAATCAACAGCTTCTCCTGCGGTAGCTTCTTCATCACAATGGCCAAATGCTTCAAGTGTTCTGCCACTGATTTACTGTAAATCAGTATGTCATCCAAATACACGATGAAAAATTTCCCGATGAATTCCCTCAGGACTTCATTCATCAACCTCATAAAGGTACTTGGTGCATTGGTCAAGCCAAATGGCATGACTAGCCATTCATACAGTCCTTCATTAGTTTTGAAGGCTGTCTTCCACTCATCGCCTTCTCTCATGCGAATCTGGTGATATCCGCTTTTCAAATCTATCTTTGAAAAATATCTTGCCCTGCTCAGGAAATCCATCAGATCATCCATTCTCGGCAATGGAAACCTGTACCTGATGGTTATCTTATTGATTGCTCTTGAGTCGGTACACATCCTCCAGCCTTCGTCTTTCTTTGGGTTGAGTACTGTCGGAACAACACATGGACTCAAGCTCTCCCTGACCGATCCTTTGTCCAACAACTCCTGGACCTGTCTTTTAACTTCCTCATTCTCTTGCGGCGTCAACCTATACGTGGCTTTGTTCGGAAAACTAGCTCCTGGTATGAGATCTATATGATGAATCACACTCCTCACTGGTGGCAATGAACGAGGTAATTCGTCCACTATGATGTCAGCGAACTCTTCCAGCAGTTCCTGAACCTCATTTGGTAGATCATCCACTCTTGTGCTAGTCAGAACAATCCTCGGTTTCCTGACCACAAAGAATTGTGGATCTTCATTCTTCTTAACCTCTGTAAGAAGCTCCTTCCCACTCATGAGAAGTACTGTGTTGCTTACTTCCGACTTCACCTCCTTATCCTTTATCGGAAGCAACATATGGGTTCTCCCATTCTTCTCCAGGGTATATGTGTTCATTCTCCCGTCATGAATCACATTTCTGTCATATTGCCATGGTCTACCCAGCAATAGATGACATACATCCATGGGAATAACATCACACAAAATCTTATCATTATATCCACCTATCTTGAATTCCACCAAGCATTGTTTAGTAACAGTTACCTGGTGTCCTTTTTGTAGCCACGAAACTCTGTATGGGCTGGGATGATCAGTCGTCTCCAGCTCCAACTTTTCTACCATCTTGGTTGAAACGAGATTATTCGTGCTACCGCTGTCCACAATAACCTTGCACACCCTGTCCTTGGTCTTGCAAGCTGTTCTGAACAGTCTGGTCCTTTGAACTGAGCTTTCCACCTCCTTCTCAGGTGTCAAAAGGAATTTTCGCATCATAAGCGATCTTCCGCCTTCTGTGTCTTTGGCCTCAACATCACGCCTCTGCGCCTCGGTGATGTGAGCTTCTCCAACTTCCTTCTTTTTCTCTGGACACTCATAAGACTTGTGCCCATTTTTCCCACATGTGAAACATGTGATAACTCCACCTCTTCCTCTTCCTCGACCTCTAGTATGAGGGAAAGTATTGCCATCGGCATGTCCTCCACTCTGCTCTGTATGTTGTCCTCGCTGTTCAACATGTGGCCCTCTCTGTGAGGTTCCACCTCGTTCAACCTTACCCTGAGGTTTCTTCCATTCCTCCTTGGGCTTCTGGAATTTATCCTGGGCAACTGCTTTGCCTCTTGGCTGGCTTCTGCCTCGCCCTCGCTGACCTTGCTTACGGATCAGCTTCTCCTCTACTTTCAAAGCCATCTGATAAGCATCCTCCACCGTCCTGAAGGTAACCATGTTTAATTTATCCTGAATGTCGTATCTCAGACCATTCAGATATCTGGCCACCTTCTCATCATCACTCTCCCGATGACCTGCTCTGATGTTTAGTCAGTAGAATTCTTTAGTGTATTCTTTCACTATCATCAACTTCTATCTCAGGTTCTGCATTCTCCTGAACAGAGTAATTTGATAATCTCTTGGGATGAACTTCGCCTTCATCTTTGCAATCATTCGATCCCAACTCTTGATCTTCTGCTTACCTTTGCAGCGTCTGTCATCTTGTAGCTCATCCCACCACAATGCTGCATGTCCCATCAAGTGTGTGACAACATGCTTGAATTTCTTATCCTCTTTGATATCTTCATAATCAAAGTAAGTGTCAAGTGCTCTAATCCAATCTAGTAGCTCCTCTGCATCCAGATTTCCCTCATAGAATGGAATGTCCATCTTGGTCTTTGCACCCATCCCGGTGATAGATTTAATTAGACGCTCATTTGTTGCATCCTCGACTGCAATTTCCTCCTCGCGTTCAACCTCTATTTCACTGTCGGAATCACTCAGATCCCCTGCACTAGCTGTGTGTCTTTGCGCTGTTTCCATTTCCTTGAGTCTTGCTCGGAGATCTCTCATCTGTCTCTCCATTTCTGGATTTCCTACCGGCCTGCCTCTTCTTCTCACCTCCCTATCTTCTGGATCAGGTGATTGTCTTTCTCTTTTGGGCGGCATGGTGAACTTCTCCTTTTCTACCACAGAAAGCAAAGAGATATTCCTGCTCTGATACCACAACTGGCGTAGTCGCACTCCTCGGAGCACGTCCGCTTTTCTCAGGATCTTCTCTTTCCTCGGCCCGAAGAATGTCAATGTTTTCTATTTCCCTATCGGGAAATATCTACCCACAGATTCTCTTTTCTTGCGCGATCCCCCTTCTTGACTTATCGAGGAATCGAACTCGCGATTTTGCGATTCCAAAGGCCAGTGGTCGGGTGTGAATATTACGAGTCCCCGAACGCCGATACAAATCAATCCTGACCTCACTCTTCTCCCATCACGACTTATCCTATCACGCCTTCACGACTCGCGATATCAATCACTTGGTTTTCCAACTCCCGATACCCGATGCGCTGAAATGCCGATGCACGCGTGAGTTGACTTTTCAACGGTCCCTTGTCTTGTCGGGACTTCGGACTTCGCGGGATCGCGAATCCTAACACCAATATTTCGGGACTTCTCGTGGTGAGATCCCGATGACTTCGTGCCACCTCTACTCCACTTCTCCGACTCTGCTCTGTGGCCCCACGCTATTCCTTAGCCTTTCGGAACATCGCGTATCGTAATATCGCGACTTCCATTGCAACAATCTGGAGTCTCAACTCACGAGCTCCCGATATGCTGATCCACGAGTAGATCCAAACGACTTCTATTGCTTGGATCAACGACGCTTCCCTCCTGAGCTTTTAACCTTTCCACGCTGGCGCTATAACTACCTCGCACCTCCGTGAGATTCAACGACCCACGGATCTTCGCGAAATATCCTCGGAGTATTTCGGCCGTCCTTCCCTTCTAAATGAAATCTACGAAATGACGAGACGTTCTACCACAGAACTCGTCACCCTGCGCACAAAACCTGTGATGCTCCTTGCAAGCCTTCCAGGAACGACTTTGTCTATACCGTCCTTCGACGAACTCGAAGGCCTATCCTTCCTGAACTTTTCTCACAACTTTCGAGTCCCTTTAGGAAACTTTTGCAAGCACTCCTTGTGGTAATCTTCAACAACGTCTAAGTGTTGAAGCTTCGACTCTGCGCACACCTGCAGCAGAAATCTTAATTCCTTTTTCTCACAATTTCAACTTTGAGACTTCGTCTAGCCTGCGCACACTTTGCACGGCTCCGGTGCCCAATCTGCACTTCTGGAATCTTAGAACAAAAGTTATCTCTAATTGAACCCTTCTGTCAACGCACTCCTTGCGGACAATTCAACTGCACTCCTTGCAGGAATCCACTGGCTCAATATAGAGAAACAATCGAAACTAATTCCTTGTTCCCTTCAGACTTCAATTCAACCATGAAATCACATACACAACATATAAAAGCAAATGTATGACAGGAAGCAAACATCCATGAGCATAACATAAATACACAGAGAAACAACACAAACCTTGAATTTGAATCAAATCTTTCTTATATTAATCCAAATGCCTGTACATGGGTGTTCTTCATACAATTCTCTGCTTGCTCTCTTCAACAATGTTGCTTCATAATAATAATGTTACAATGTACAAAGGAGGGTGTCTACATCCCGTTTCCCTCTTGCGCTCTAAAGATATCAAATCTAAAATTAAAATCCTATCTACCAACATTAACTATATTAAATGCTGACTATCTACCTAAGGACGAGAGCTATCCACTCAAGGTCCATTACAATATATAAGTGCGCCTTCATAAATGACTCATTTAAGATCGCGCAACAATTTCAAAGAATTTTCAAAATTTTGTGTTGGCGCTGTCCAACTGTCTTCCGTTTCCACACTGGCTCGCTTGATGAGTTGGTGATGCTCCTGCATCACTTCCCGTGAGGAAGAAGATGAAAAACGTTGCAGGGAAAATGGAATAACCCTTAACTGAAAGTTAGGACACACCAAGAAACTGTTTCTCCACAATAAAAAACTTCAAGGACACAGGTTGCGTGCAATTCCAGAGGCCCAAATTAGTCCTTTTAGGTGGAAGGAGATGACTAGTAGGAATATGCCTTGCACCAGTGGAAGTTCTAGTCCTCATTACCTAAGATGCTGATTCTATATCCAGAGAATAGGACAATGGTCCCACAATTGAATTGTTTTTTGATTTGAAATATATCTCTGGGAGCATCAAAAGATCATTTCCTTACAGTGAAATACTTCCACCCAGAACAGACTAATTTGGACCTCTGGAATTCCTACTTTTGAGTTGCAAAGCAGCTATTGCGTTCAACGTCGATTTCTTTTCTGAAACTCCTTCTTTTGGTGTTGTCAGGACCGCCATCGCTGAGCTGATAAGTACGGCTCGTTATGGTTGATTTCAATTTGGGCACAGGAGTGGGAACAGTCTCTGTATTGCCATCATTCATTGTCGTATCATTGTCTATCAGATCATCTTCTTCTGACTCGCAATCCATCGCATCAACCTCTACGCCAACCATCAATGCAACTGGGGAGGTTGTCTGAGCACGCAGGGTTTCCTTGGAATTCTTTGGCTTGAAATATATCTCTCGGTGTACCAAGGGACCATCTCCTTTTTTTCTCCTAGGTGGAGGGAGATGAGTAGTAACAATATGCCCTAGAATACTGGAACCTCTGGCCATCATGCCTGAAGGTGTTTACTGTGTCTGGATAGAAATACTGCCATAAGTTAACAAGAATTTTCGTTTTCTCCAGACGATGTTTGAAATGAAAATTGGGGAGGGATAATATAACCCTCTGCAAATATTGGTTTAATGCGTATCAATGGAAGATCTCCTCAAGCCTTTCGCTGATCAATGACAATATCCAGGGTTCGTGTGTAATGAGTTTTTACCATTAAAGCTTACTAATTGCATATTTAGAAAAATGTGCGAAGGTGGCGGTGATGACGAAGAGCGATTAAGAATTAGATATTTCTTAAAGGCTCCAACCAGCGAACGCACGAAAGAGATTGCATCATGTTTGAAATGAATACTTGTAAAGGATAACACTCTTCTCCGCAAATCTTGGTTTAATTCGTATTAATGACAAATCTTCTCCGCCCTTACAGACATTTATGACAATCTTAATGGTTCCTACACGATGAACTACTAGCATTAAAGCATAATAATTTCATATCTAGAAAGAAGTACGAAGGTAGCGGGGATGGAAAAGAGTGACCAAGCATTGTACATTTCGTCCACCTGCCAACCCGCAAAACAGATTCCAATAAATTCCCAAGTATGGAAAGTGGTCGAGCGGGTTACAAAAGAAAGGGTCACAAGATATACCCAGGAGACGTGAGGGGCAGATGGTCAAATTGTATGTCACAGTGACAGATTTTGGCCATCAATTTGTATATCGTGGAATTTCAGGTGTTGTTTGTACGTAGGGGAACAATGGAAGTGTAATGTTGAGCAAGCAATTTGTATATTGTGGAACTTTGGGTGCTGTATATAAAAGCATGAGACATTCGAAAAAAAAGACACATTCAGAAAAAGGACCAAATAAATAGAAAGCGAAAGAAAATGAGATGAAGGGGAATTTGTTTGCTAATTTGTAAATCATGGAATTCCAGGTGTTGTTTGCAGGCAGTGGAACAATGGAAACACAATGTTGAACCCTCTTATTCGGGAACTCGTGATTCAAAAAGTTTGTTCAATATGAAACGGGGAAGCGGTCGGTCGGGCTGGTGATATAAAAGTAACAATGGAAATCTGAAGACGTGAATCCACCAATTCCCGCACCTAGAATTATTTTGAAAAATGAGTAAGTAACTAGAAAGGGAAAGCAGAGGGCAAAAAGAAAGCGGATGGCAATTTTCAGAAGCGGGAATTGCTGTAAGAAATCCCCATTGATGGTCTTAACAGTAAATATGAAGTGCATTAAACATGCTAACAGGTTCTTCAATCAAGGAATAGATACAATGAGCGATGTTTATAGTTTCTAGGTTCTGTTTGTATAAGAGAAGCATTGAAAAGTTACAAAAAAATCAATTTTGGGATGTTTAAGTAAAGTTTTTGTACTATTAGCTTCACTACAAGTATAACAATGATGAATTTGAATTTTAATATCCTCTCGTTCATATCATTGTTCCATTAGAATTCACATAGTACATATTCTTTTATTTCAAATTATTCTAGGGAATTAATTTTACTAAGTTCATCGATCAAGGAAAAGTTCTAAAAAATGAGATAAAGGGGAATTTTTTTGCTAATTTGTAGATCGTAGAAGTCCGGGTGTTGTTTGCAGGCAACGGAACAATGGAAACACAATGTTGAACCCGCCTATCCAGTAACCCGCCTATTTGGGAACCCGTGATCCAAAACGTTTGTACAGTATGAAACGGGGAAGCGGTCGGTTGGGCTGGTGAAATAAAAGTAAGTGAAATCTGAAGACGTGAATCCGCCAACTCCCGCACATAGACATTTTCAGAAAAAACTGAGTAAGTAACCAGAAATGGAAACCAGATGGAAAAAAAAAGGGGGATGGAAATTTTCGAAAGTGGGAATTGGTGTAAAAAATCTCCATTGATGGTCTTAACAGTAACTATGAAATGCATTACACATGTGAACAAGTTCTTCAATCAAGGAATAGATACAACGAGCCATACTTATAGTTTACAGGATCTGTTTGTATAAGAGAAGCGTCGAAAAGATACAAGGAAATCAATTTTGGGATGTGTAAATAAAGTTATTGTTGTGTCATCTTCACCGCAAGTATTAACAACGACGAATTTGAATTTTCCAAAAAAACGAGTAAGTAACCAGAAATGGAAAGTATATGGGAAAAAAAAAAGATGACAATTTTCGGAAGCGGGAATTGGTGTAAGAAATCCGCATTGATGGTCTTAACAGTAACTATGAAGTGCATTAAACATGTGAACAGGTTCTTCAATCAAGGAATAGATACAACGAGCCATACTTATAGTTTTGAGGATCTGTTTGTATAAGAGAAGCGTCGAAAAGCTACAAGGAATAAATTTTGGGGTGTAAGTAAAGTTATTGTACTATCATCTTCACCGTAAGTATTAACAACGACGAATTTGAATTTTAATGTCCTCACATTCATATGATAGTTCCATTGGACTTCACATAGTACATATTCTTTTATTTCAAATTATTCCAGGATATTAATTTTTCTACGTTCATCGATCAAGGAAAAATGCTAAAAACGAGATAAAGGGGAATTTGTTTGTTAATTTGTAGATCACGGAAGTCTGAGTGCTGTTTGTAGGAAGTGCAACAATGGAAACGTAATGTTGAACCCACCTATCTGGGAACCCGCGATCCAATTTTTTTTTTCAATATGAAACTAGGAAGCAGTCAGTCGGGCTGGTGATATAAAAGTAAGTGGAAATCTAAAGACGTGGATCCGCCAACCTCTGCACCTAGACATTTTCCAAAAAACGAGTAAGTAACTAGAAACAAAGAGCAGAGGGAAAAAAGAAAGGGGATGGAAGTTTTTAGAAGCAAGAATTGGTTTAAGAAAGCCCCATTGATGGTTTTAACAACAACTATGAAGAGCATTAAACAAGTGAACATGTTCTTCAATCAAGGAATAGATACAACGAGCCATGCTTATAGTTTCTAGGATCTGCTTGTATAATAGAAGCCTCGAAAAGCTACAATAAAATTTACGGTAGTCCATGGTTTTAATAAATAGTTATACATACTAAATATGTACTTTTATAAAGTATGGACATGAGATTTTATAAAGCATGTATGAATTCCTCATTCCATACTTAGCCACTTTTTGGATCGCGGGTTCTCATGCTGGCGGGCTCAAAATTGGGCTTCTATTGTTTCATTTCCTACAAATAGCACCCAGAGTTCCACGATATACAAAGGACAGATGAACTTGCGGGATGGCTGGCTCAACATTGCACTTCTATTGTTTTGTGTCCTCCAAACAACACTCGGAGTTCCACAATATACAAATTGACAGACGGACTGCAGGGATGGCAGGCTCAAGATTGCGATTGTTTACAGATGATGTTCCCTATCAACTATCTAACATTATCTAAAAACATTGTTTCCAAATATTAAATTATTAATATTAAATATTGATATTGTACAATTTAATTACATAAAATTATTAAAGGATGTTAAATCTCTTATTTAAAAAAAATTGAAGTAAACAAAACAAAGATTTT
>JASDQU010751178.1:62335-73038 GCA_032191745.1 Picea mariana | reverse complement strand
GATTAGATTTTATTGCAACTTGTGGGAGTAAGTGTGTTCCAGATACATTCTTCCATGACTGTAACATATTAACTTAAGTATTAAACTTCTTGCATTATGGATTGTTAGCATTAAAGCTTAATAATTGCATGTCTAGAAACAAGAATGACGATCTTGCTGCAACATTGTGATTTGGTATTGCTATGTTCTATCTACATTATGAATAGAATTGAACGTTGGTTTGAAACTGTCTAAAATTCATTTTTTGTTTGCATAAAATCTTGATGGATCGAGACAGTGCATTGTCATATAATTGTTAGATGCTCCATTTTAGAACAAATTACCTAAAAAAATACAATATCGAAGAACTACGAGACTACCGAACCATGCCAATGAGAAGAGGTGTTAAATCCAGAAAAGAAGCAACAACCAAGACTCAAACGCAAAATTTTTTAATAGTAAATCCATTAACAAAAAAAAGAACACTGAGCACTGTATATCTATCCTTAGAAATTGGACCCATTTCTTTGGGCCAAAATAGTGAACATATCTGCCACAAACAAAGACACAAGATCTGCAACATCCAGGAGCCATCGAGATGCTCTTCAACATGCATACAAAACTGATTACCATGCTTTTTTTTTAGGAAATCCTTGTAGTATTCTCCTCTATGGATCATCCTATGGTAAAATTGATAGTTCTCAGAAGCTTCCCACGAGGAAGAAGATGAAAAATGTTGCAGGGAAAGTGGAATATCCCTTAACTGAAAGTTGGGACACACCAAGAAACTGCCTCTCCATAGTCGAAAACTTCAGGGACATAGGTTGCACGTGAAATTCCAGAGGCCCAAATTAGTCCATTCTGGGTGGAAGGAGATGACTAGTAGGAATATTCCTTGCACCAGTGGGAGTTCTGGTCCTCATTCCCTAATATGTTGATTGTATATCCAGAGAACAAGACAATGGTCCTGCAATTGAATAGTTTTTTGGTTTGAAATATATCTCTGGGAGCATTAGCAGATCATTTCCTTACAGTGAAATACTTCCACCCAGAACGAACTAATTTGGACCTCTGAAATTCCTACTTTCGAGTTGCAAAGTGGCTATTGTGTTCAACGTCGATTTATTTTCTAAAACTCCTTCTTTTGATGTTGTCAGGACCGCCATCGCTAAGATGAGAAGTTCCACCAGTTATGGTTGATTTCAATTTGGGTGCAGGAGTGGGAGTAGTCTCTGCATTACCATCATCCATTATTGTATCATTGTCTATCAAATCATCTTCTTCCATCTTGAAATCCATCGCATCAACCTCTGCACCAACCATCAGTGCAACTGGGCAGGTTGTCTGAGCAGGCAGGGTTGCCTTGGAATTATTTGGCTTGAAATATATCTCTCGATGTACCAAGGGACCATCTCCTTTTTGGCTCCTGGGTGGACGGAGATGAGTAGTAAGAATATGCCCTGGAAAACTGGAACCTCTGGCCATCATGCCCGAAGGTGTTCACTGTATTTGGACAGAACTGCTTCCATAAGTTAACGAGAATTTTTGTTTGCTCCTGACAATGTTTGAAATGAAAATTGGGGAGGGATAATATAACCCTACGCAAATCTTGGTTTAATGTGTGTCAATGGAAGATCTCCTCGAGCCTTTCGCTGATCAATGACAATATCTAGGGTTCATGCGTAATGAGTTGTTACCATTAAAGCTTACTAATTGCATATTTAGAAAAAATTGCAAAGGTGGCGGTGACAACGAAGAGTGATTAAGAATTAGAGATTTCTTAAAGGTGTCAACCGACCGACGCACGAAAGAGATTGAATCATGTTTGAAATGAATAATTGGAAAGGATAAAACTCTTCTCCGCAAATCTTGGTTTAATTCATATTAATGACAAATCTTCTCCGCCCTTCCAGACATTAATGACAATCTTATCGGTTCCTGCACGATGAAATACTAGAATTAAAGCTTAATAATTGCATTTCTAGAAAGAAGTACGAAGGTAGCGGGGATGTCGAAGAGAAACCAAGCATTGTACATTTCGTCCACCCGTCAACCCGCAAAACAGATTCCAAGAAATGCCCAAGTATGGAAAGCGGTCAGGCGGGTTACAAAAAAAGGGTCACAAGATATACCCAGGAGACGTGAGGGGTCGATGGTCAAATTGTATGTCACAGTGACAGATTTCGGCCATCAATTTGTATATTGCTGAATTTCGGGTGTTGTTTCTACGTAGGGGAACAGTGGAAGCACAATGTTGAGCAAGCAATTTATATATTGCGGAACTTCGGGTGTTGTATATAAAAGCATGAGACATTCAGAAAAAATGACACATTCAGAAAAAGGACCAAGTAAACACAAAGTGAAAGAAAATGAGATGAAGGGGAATTTTCTTGCTAATTTGTAAATCACGAAAGTCTGGGTGTTGTTTGCAGGTGACGGAACAATGGAAACGCAATGTTGAACTTGCCTATCCAGAACCTGCCTATCCGAGAACCCGCGATTCAAAAAGTTTGTTCAATATGAAATGGGGAAGCGGTCGGTCGGATGGTGATACAAAAGTAACAATGGAAACCTGAAGACGTGAATCCGCCAACTCCCTCACCTAGACATTTTCCGAAAAACGAGTAAGTAACCAGAAAGGGAAAGCAGAGGAAAAAAATAAAGAGGATGGAAATTTTCGGAAGCGGGAATTGTTTTAAGAAAGCCCCATTGATGGTCTTAACAATAATTATGAAGTGCATTAAACATGTTAACTGGTTCTTTAATCAATGAATAGATATTGCGAGTGATGTTTATAGTTTCCAGGTTCTGTTTGTATAAGAGAAGCGTCAAAAAGTTACAAGAAAATCAATTTTGGAATGTTTAAGTAAAGTTTTTGTACTGTTAGCTTCACCACAAGTATAACAATGACGAATTTGATTTTTAATGTCCTCTCGTTCATATCATTGTTCCATTAGACTTCGCATAGTATATATTCTTTTATTTCAAATTATTCTAGGGAATTAATTTTACTAAGTTCAACGATCAAGGAAAATTTCTAAAAAATGAGATAAAGGGGAATTTGTTTGCTAATTTGTAGATTGTGGAAGTCTGGGTGTTGTTTGCAGGCGACAGAACAATGGAAATGCAATGTTGAACTTGCCTATCCGGTAACCTGCCTATTCGAGAACCCACGATCCAAAATGTTTGTACAATATGAAACGGGGAAGTGGTCGGTCGGGCTCGTGATATAAAAGTAAGTGGGAATCTGAAGACGTGAATCCACCAACTCTCGCACCTAGACATTTTCTGAAAAAATGAGTAAGTAACCAGAAATGGAAAGTAGGTGGAAAAAAATAAAGGGGATGGCAATTTTTGGAAGCGAGAATTGGTGTAAGAAAGCCCCATTGATGGTCTTAATAGTAAATATGAAATGCATTACACATGTGAACAGGTTCTTGAATCAAAGAATATATACAATGAGCCATACTTATAGTTTACATGATCTTTTTGTATAAGAGAAGCGTCGAAAATCTACAAGGAAATCAATTTACGGTAGTCCATGGCTTTAATAAATAATTATACATACTAAATATGTACTTTTATAAAGTATGGAAATGAGATTTTATAAAGCATGTACGGATTCCTCATTCCATACTTAGCCACTGTTTGAATCGCGGGTTCTCGGGCTGGCGGGATCAAAATTGGGCTTCTATTGTTCTGTGTCCTACAAATAGCACCCAGAGTTCTGCGATATACAAATTGACAAGTGGACTTACGGGCTGGCTGGCTCAACATTGCACTTCTATTGTTTTGTGTCCTCCAAACAACACTCGGAGTTCCGCGATATACAAATTGACAGACAGACTCCAGGGCTGGTGGGCTCAAGATTGTGATTGTTTACAGATGGTGATCCTTATCAACTATCTAACATTATCTAAAAACATTATTTCCAAATATTAAATTATTAATATTAAATATTGATATTGTACAATTTAATTACATAAAATTATTAAAAGATGTTAAATCTCTTATTTTAAAAAAATTGAAGTAAACAAAACAAAGCTTTTTTAAATTCTATCACCAAAAGTATAACAATGAAGAATTTGAAATTTAAGGGCCTCTTCTTGATATGATAGCTCCATTGAAATTCGCACAATATATATTCGTTTATTTCAAATTATTCCAAGAGATTAATTTTACCAAGTTCATCAATCAAGGAAAAGTGATAAAACGAGCCACATACTACATTTTGCATCACAGAGCTTATATTAAAGGGCAAAGCATGTCCTCTATAGTTCTGTGTCCTACAAACAACACCCAAAGTTCCACGATATACAAATTGATAGGCGGACTTGTGGGCTGGTTGGCTCAAAATTTCACTTCTATTGTTCTATGTCCTCCAAACAGCTCTCGGAGTTCCGCGATATACAAATTGACAGACGAACTCCAGGGCTGGCGGGCTCAAAATTGCGATTGTTTATGGATGGTGATCCATATCAACTATCTAACATTATCTAAAAACATTATTTCCAAATATTGAATTATTAATATTAAATATTCATATTGTACAATTTAATTACATACAATTATTAAAGGATGTTAAATCTCTTATTTAAAAAAAATTGAAGTAAACAAAACAAAGATTTTTTAAATTCTATCATCGCAAGTATAACAAAGACGAATTTGAATTTTAATGGCCTCTTTGCTGATATGATAGCTCCATTGGACTTCGCACAATATATTTTCTTTTATTTCAAATTATTCCAGGAGATTAATTTTACAAAGTTCATCGGTCAAGGAAAAGTGCTAAAACGAGCCACATACTATAGTTGCATCACATAGCTTATATTAAATGGAAAAGCATGTCATCTATAGTCTTTAAGATCATAGAAAAACTATTAAGATACTAAATATATTATTAATTTTCCAGAATGAAGAATACAACCAAGAACCAAGTAAACACCAAATAGGTCGCAAGCAAGATCCCACAAGGTTCCATAGAGCAGCACGCATCGACCTTTGCATCAAACAATTTGATATATAAAGAAAACATGTCACGGAATTGGTTTTCTCTTACATCTGGTATATGTTCCCAAGAGAAAATAATCGAGGCCATGGGATATGAACAAAAGTCTTCCAAACAGAAGACAACACAAAACCAACGGAGCTTCGCCATTGCACGCTAGCTATAACCAGATTTCAAAATGGGGAACAAGAAAGTTTTCGATTACTATTTTACCATTAAGAAATATCACCATGGGCATGTTCTTCTGATATTTCCATGGTCTATGACTACCACTTTTAACAATTCCAAATTTCCAATATTATTGGAAATTTCTGATGATTCTGCCCAGATGAGCAAGCTATTTCGACGGTTCAAAGGACGGGCTCGAGTTATTTACAGTTGGATAATTTTTATGGGGTTTGTTTTCATGCTTTCCATTTCTGGACTGGACAATCTTATGCGCCTGCAATCTCTATAGAAAGATATGAAAATCTTAAGCTGATGTTTCAATCCATGCTGAGTTCTTTTTTTTTTCAATTAGGGCATCAAGAAAATGCAGATACCATACCATAAATGTATAGTTGGAGACAAATTTTTATTTTATTCGGGCACCCAAAAGAAAATTGTAGAAATCCTGTCATGGCTAAATAGTTGAAATTTTTTTATCCAACTTGGGCACCCAAAAAATGTGTAGGCTCCTCCTTCAAAGCCACAACCAACTACCATATATATTTTTTTATTTGCACATCGAAACAAATATGCAAAATCCTCACTGGGAGACGCAAGAAAGCATCAAAATAACAACATCGATTGCATTTGTAATTAGATTCTCAAGTACTCGAGTCCGACGAACATTCATCTGGGTGTTGAAGAAATATTGTAAAGACACATCGCAAAATTCTTACTAGGAGATGCAAGAAAACATCAAAATAACAACATCGATTGCATTTGTAATTAGATTCTCAAGTACTCGAGTCCGACGAACAATCTTTTGGCTGTTGAAGAAATATTACAGAGACACATGACATATTTTTGTTTCCTGCCAAAGCTTGATATGATTTTTTTTTTGTTTTTTTTTCTTCAGCCGATATGCAATATTGCATTATCCTCATTTAAGGTAATTTTTCTATGTATTTGAAAGTCACATAGCATGTAGACACTGCTTGCCTTTTTCTGTAGGTATGCTTCATACGACAATTCTACTAACCCAAGAAGCACATCTTGTAACAAAGGCTGCCTAATTGTACAATGCACTGTTGTGTTGCCCACGGTTCAGATGGTAGCATTGAGGCAATGCCCATATATATATGAACATTTTTCACTACATCGCAGACAATCAATCGTATCATCCCTTATCAAAGAGGAAGCAAAAGAAGGAGAGTTACATTTTGCACATACAGGCTCAAAGGGGGTCGAGTACGCATTCGCTGCAACCAAAACACCTTCAACCTGGAAACGTGAGCATAGGAATTAATACATTGAAAAATATAATATACAACTGCACCCCCAAAAAATAAAAATAAAAATAAAAAAACCGTCGAAATTTGGTAAATCCTATTTGTATGAGCAAAGTGAGGATGAATTTGTAGATGTATACACACAACAGTTGTAGAGCTAGTTATTTTTTTCAGATCTTGTACTATGTCTGCTCGCAACTCTATTACAAATGTTGCTTGGGTTGTGCGAAAGATCATTTCTCTAACATCCCTTTTCTTTGTTATATTTTTGAAGAGCAGAAGTGGAAAACTCCATTTATGCAATTGTTATTCCATTGATGAAAACAAATTTGAATAGGTATCAAACAATTGCAGATACAACATGGAACAATGAAATATTTGTGTAACTTAACCGAGATACATGGACATGCGAAAGTAAAGGACAAAACTGGATATGGAGAACGATACCATTGCCTTGTCGCTGTCTAACTCTCCATATTTTATATGGAGAATGTGTTGCGAGCCAAGTTTTCTTGCCAACATAACAGTTGCGCCAATAGTTTCGATTGGGTAAATGTCATTGCTTTGTGCAAGTTGGATGATAGTTGCGTCTGGGATGAAACGATATTTTGAAAAAATAGCAGGAATTTTTTCCACAATAATTGTTTTGTTGAGCGAAATAATCCGATCACAATCACCATGGTCATATACTGTTTTGGGAAATATATTAAAATTTTTAATGGATATCCCATTACTTGGCAATATCGTTTTTGCATGTTTCTGGACAAGTTGTGTAGGAATAGTCAGTGTGTTTGTCATCATCGCTTCCTTGTCTGTCATGTCAGCGCACATAATGGATCTAGTTTATTTTTCCTTGTCCAAGTAGGTGTTATAAATGACCATTATGTCCCCAATGAACACTTGTCCAGTTCAACGGTTGTTCAAGCCCTCTATTGATAGTACTTTGGGTGTTACAAGTTTAGACCCGGTGACAATTTTTGAATAGGAAAAGTAAAGTGAATGGAAATGTGCATTATGTTTTTGTTTTCTTTTTTTCCTGGCATAAATTTACAAGTAGACGCACAAATTGGATGAACTATGGAGCAAGAGTTTTGCAACTAGACCTCTTAGTCTGTGGAACATGTGCTATGTTCGATGTCTCACTTGTACTTGTTGATACTTCTTGTGAACTGCAAAGCATGTATTACAGATGACATCAACATATTCAACATGCCATAGATGAATAAATAGATGAGGATATTTGTTTGGTAAACATACTAGGAACAAAATGTATGCATCTTTACCTTTGGCCTTGTTGGTCTGATGATGTCTGGGATGACTGACTGCTCATGGCCATGTCACTAGTCCAACTTTTTCTGATGCAAGCATGTGTAGATGAACATTAGAAGGAATAAACAAGAATATGCATTGTATATTGTCCATAATAGTTCTTAATGTCACATACAGGGTGGAAGGAGATGGAATACGAAATAGGGTGTCAAGGGATACTCAGGAAACACGAGGACCCAAGGGTCAAATTGTATGTCTCAAATTCTTTGACTGAAAAATGTGTAACAGTAAATAGGGTGTGATGGCGGGGCACGACGACCAATCTGTATATCGTGGAACCTCAGAAGCCAGGGCCGCAATCTTGAACCCGTCGGCTCGGCACCCACAATCGACAAAGTGGGTAAGTATGAAATAAAGTAGAAGCGTGAGCATAAATGTGAACTCGTGAGTTCGCCAACTGGCACACCAAGGCATTTGCGGAAAGACGACTAAGAAGAGCAATTAGAAAGAAAAAGAGATAATAGAAAATGGAAAAAGTAGAAATGGGGAGGACACAAAGGCCCATTGTTGCCAAATCATCGTTTTCTAGTCTAATATTGTATGCCCCCACCCACTTTGTATATTTAATTTACTAAAACAATTGGTATACCTTTTCGAATATTGTACCACATAACCCTTTGTTGTTGCATAAAATAATTCATCTTCCTGTCCAACCAATATGTTTCTTCCAAGGTAGCAACGTCGAATATACAATGGACATGAAGGCAAGTTAGTATGAAGAAAGACATGTAAAAGAAAGAAATACAATTCTATTTATTTCAATGTAACATGAAACAAAATACGATTCACATGAGAATAAGAAGAAAGACACGTAGTATATACATACAACAAAAAAGGTGCAAAGCAGTAGAACAAGCAAAACAAATACAAACAATAAATGAAATAGTCAACAATGGAATATGAAACAAGAGTACGTGTATGCACCTCTGTAACTCATCGTCGTCCTCTCCAACCATTCTGTTTGTTTAAATGTAGCAATGCAGGAAAAATACAATGGACATGAAGGAAGCTAGTATGCAGGAAGACATGTAATGAAGATAAGTTATTATGTAGGAAAGTACGCAACATCTACATACAATAAACTAGGTGAACACATATATAGACAATAAATGAAATACAAAACAACGAAATATGAAATAACAATACAAGCATGTACCTTTGTATCTCCTCTTCCACCGCTGCAGTCAAGACTATCGTTTTCTCCAGCTATTCTGTTTGTTTGAATGTGGGAACGCACAAAATACAATGAACATGAATGGAAGCTAGTATGCATAGGAGAACGAGTAATATGTACATATGGTAAATGAGAATCAACGAATAGTATAAAAGACAGGAAGAAACATGAACCTTTTCTTTTCTCCATCCATGGTTGTAAATATATAAAGTGTTTTCCTGCCAAAATATATTACAAGCCACAAAATATTAAGAAATTGCATGGCCATAGCTAAATGATTTTGGTTTTCTGTTGCAAAGTATCCATATATACATCCAGACATGGAAATATAATTTTGCAGTATTTTTGGTGTACATATCTGTTATCACTGAAATTTCGTCCATACATGGTTACAAGAACTCAACATAGTCAAAAAGTGACGAAGTCATCCATGGACCTGAATTAACACCAAAGCATTCATAAAAGGGTCAAAAACTATACAAAGTAGTAAAAAATTGAAGGGCGCTTTGAAGACACTGGGCACGCGCGCACATGCGTGGAACATGAACGCAGAAATCGCGCACATGCGCACTATGCACGACTGTTATTGAAAAAAGCCGTGCACCTGCTAAACAACGCATTTATGAGAGTGGTCAGCCTCCCACCCACTTATGGTTCAGCTCCCAAGCCGATTTGACCCTAAAATCTGGACTGGATTCGACTAGATGGCTGGTCAAAGACCTAGAAATGCCCTAATTAGCCTCTTTTCACACTACGAAGCAGTTAAACAATAGCTCAAAGGAATGCTATAAAAAGGCCATGGATGCACCTCATTTTTCAAGGAATTCAAAGCAATGTTATGCTGCCTCTATTCTCTTGAGGACTCCATCCTTGTCAAGAGCATATTAGCACCATTGCATTGGGAAATCCATCTCACCCATTGAGTGGATTTGTAAAGAGTTCTTTCATCATTTTCCATTTTTCTTTGTTGTAAGAAGAGCTAGCTAGTGGGGGTCCAAGAGCCCTCTCTTGGAGGAAGAAGGGACTCATAGTCCGCTTTCTTCTTGGTGTATTGTTTCACTAATAGATCAGCCTCAACATTGGTGACATGGGTCTTATGGTTCTTTTTGTTTCTATGTCCCTATGCTCATGAATTTAGTTGTTATTACATTTCTTAGTTTAATTCTTAATTGTAGTCTTTTATTTATTTCCCTAACTCTTTTCCTTGCAGCTGTCCTGCTCAGCAGACCCAACTGAGCTTGCAAGCACCTCTATTTTTCTCACTAAGGTGGTGGAAGAGGCACAACAGATTGGCGACTCCACTGGGGAAAGGTATCAATTTCCTACCCCATTTGAGTTTTTCTTGCTCTTCTTTTAGTTGGTTTAACTTGCAGGTACACTAACCGGCCTAAGCCGACCCGCCACTCAGCCAATTCCAAGTTGAATTGAGAGAAATCTATTTGGATTTTTCATTCTCAGTCGTGTGTCATATATGCACGTGTTTTTAGGCCCACAGACGCGTATCATGCACACATGCGCCTGATTCACAGCTCTGTTCTGCGCATGTGCGCTTGTTCACTTTTCTCTGTTTGCGCACATGTGCTCTGTGCACCTCTGTCTCCACTGAGACCTGCGCATCTGTGCTAAAATTCACATTGTAAAGCTGTTGAGATGTGGGGAAGGTCATTTGCCTTCTTAAAAATGATTTCAAGCATGTTTTAAAGCTGCACCACACTTAGTCCCCTCATCATATAAAGGGGTTAGTCAAAAACACATAGGCACTTAGGTGGCCATGTGA
>JASDQU010751178.1:46162-62235 GCA_032191745.1 Picea mariana | reverse complement strand
AGACCAGTCAATTATATGATTAGAATCGTGTACATATTTCTTCAATAATGAAACATGGAAAACATTATGTGCTTTTACTGTGGGAGGAAGTGCTAGCCTATAGGCTATAGGTCCCACTCTATCTAGAACTTCAAAGGGTCCACAATACCGAGGTGCCAACTTGGCACAAGATCCCATCCTCAAGGAACTCTTCCTGGGCCTAACTCTGAGATATACATGGTCTCCCGTCTTGAATTCGCTTGGAGTTCTCCTTCGGTCGGCGTAACTTTTCTGTTTGTTCTGAGCGACCTTTAGATTTTGTTTTATCTGAATCACTTGTTTTTACATTTCTTTCAATGTGTCGGGTACAATAGTGATTATGTTTACTGGGTTACTCCAACTGACTGGAGTGTTGCACGGTCTACCATAGAGGACTTCAAAAGGACTCATCTTCAGGGATTCTTGGTAGCCATTATTGTAGGCAAATTCCACCAGTGGCAAGTAATCTTCCCACTTTTTAGGCTGATGCATTACATGCATTCTTATCATGTCTGCTAATATTTGTTTCACTCTTTCCGTCTATCCATCAGTTTGAGGATGATAGGCTATGCTAAACAATAATTTGGTCTCTAGACCAACCATCAAGCATTTCCAAAAGTTGGAAGTAAATTTTGTGTCTCTATCAGACACGATCTTTTTAGGCATACCATGTAGTTTGAATATCTCCTTCATGAATATGCTGGCGATATCTATTACCTTGCAAGTCGATTTGATGGGGATAAAATGGGTTGACTTGCTCAATTTATCCACCACCACCATGATGGCATCATTCTTCCTGGTCGAGCTTGGTAATCCGGTGATGAAATCCATGGAAATGGTTTCCCATCTCCATTCCGGGATTGGCAGAGGTTGTAATAATCCTACTGGGTGTTGGTGTTCTGCTTTAACTTGTTGGCATTCTAGGCACTTAGCTAAATAGTTAGCTATGTCTTTCTTTAACCCATGCCAATAGAATTGTTTCCTAGTGGTTGTGATCATCTTCTGATATCCCGGGTGACCAGTATATGGTCTTTTATGTAGTTCATCCATTATGAACCTCTTCAAGTCGTCACAATCTAGAATATACATTTTGTTTCTGTAAGTCAGAAGACCTACATCTATCATCTGGTATCCTTCATACTTTATCCCTGTGGGTTCTTGCTCCAGGTACGAGGTCACGGTCTGGAAGAATGTATATGTTTCTTATGCATTTCCGACTCTTTCTTTGACATTCGTCTTGCAGGTGCTCACCACTACCAGATGAATTGTTTTCATACTTATGCTAAGGGCATCGACCACCTTATTTTCCTTTCCTTTAACATGTTTGATTTCAAAATCAAACTCACTAAGGAGGGCCATCCACCTAGCTTGTCCGGCATTGGGCTTTGGTTGGTCAAGAAGATATCGCAATCCACAGTGGTCTGTCATAAGTACAAATTTCCTTCCCAGGAGGTAATGCCTCCACATTTTTAAGGCGTGCACTATGGCGGCCAGCTCTAGATCATGGGTCACATAGTTGACTTTGTGCTCATTCAATTTTTGGGATTCATAGCAGACTACACTTCCTCCTTGCATAAGGACTCCTCCGAGCCCTTCCTTGCAGGCATCTGTGCACACGAGGAAGTCAGCTTCGGGATCGACAATCTTCAACACGGGTGTGTGGGTCAGTAGATGTTTTAAGGATTGAAATCTTTCTTCACATTCTTGTGTCCAAGTGAATTTAGCTCCCTTCTTCTGGAGGGCAGTGATTGGACAACCAATCTTGGAGAATCCTTTTATAAAACTCCTATAGTATCCTGCTAAGACCATAAAGGATCTTATATCTGAAACATCCTTTGGGGTAGGCCATTCCATGATAGACCTGATCTTGTCAGGGTCTACTGCTACTCCCTCTTCAGATATGACATGGCCCAAGTAATGTATTTTCTTCTGAAAAAAGTCGCACTTGTTGAATTTGGCATAGAGTTGATGTTCTCTTAGCACTTGAAGAACAAGTCTAAGATGTTCCTCGTGTTCCTCTCTATTCTTGGAGTAAATTAATATATCGTCAATAAAAACCAATACAAATTTGTCTAGGAATTTGCTGAGCACAGTGTTCATCAAGCACATAAAAGTGGCAGGGTCATTGGTCAATCCAAATGGTACTACCACAAACTCATAGTGACCATATCTCGTCTTGAAGGCAGTTTTGTGGATGTCTTCACCCTTGATTCAGACTTGATGGTATCCATATCTCAAGTCAATCTTTGAGAATATGGAAGCACCTCCCAATTGATCGAACAGGTTATCGATCCTGGGTAAGGGGTACTTGTTCTTTATGGTTACCTTATTGAGTTGTCTATAATCTATGCACAGTCGGAGGGTACCGTCTTTCTTTTTCACAAACAAGACTGGTGCTCCCCATGGAGACACATTGGGCCGGATATAGTCTTTGTCCATCATTTCTTTTAGTTGTAATTTAAGCTCAACTAGCTCGGGTGTGCAAGTTTTATCGAGAAGTCAATGTCCCTTCTCGGAGGTAGACCCGGTACCTCTTCCAGAAATACATCTCTATATTCTCTTAGTGTGGGGTGGTCTTCGAGGCTTGGTTTCATCTTCAACTGATTCCAACACCTGTATCGCATATAGTGGACATCCCCTTCTGCAATACTTTCTCATTTGAAGAGATGATATTCATCTCACTGAGACAGGTTTTTGGATCCCTTGAAGGGTTGTCCTTCTTCCTTCTTCACTTACACATTCTAAGGTTTTATGGTAATAGTCCAGTCTGGCTTTATATGTGGCTAGCTAGTCCATACCAATCAACAAGTCATACGATCCTAGGGGTAATATGTTAAGGGTTTCTTGGGTGGGGAATTCACCCATAGTGAATTGGCAAGATGGTATGACCTCCATTACCTTTCTTTTGGTGTCGGTGGCTAACTGTACCAACCATGGCTTGTTGTGTTTATGTGGTTGTAATTTACACTTATCAATAGCCCTAGAGGCTATATAACTCAAATTTGAACCAAGGTCAATTAGAATAGACACTAGATGGTTGGTGATCATACCTTCCATCTCCACCACTGAAGCTTGGTGGTCAGCTTGTTTATTATCCAAGGCTGCATAAATTTGTGGCATGCTCTTGACCACGTCATTGACGGTGGTAGCTTCTTGAACGTTGTAAACTCTCTGACTATTCTGTTGTCAGTGCGGGCAGTCCCTCAGTAGATGTTCTTCTCCACAACCCCAACATTTCAAGGGTTCTTTCTTCAGGTTATCAATATTTCCTGGGGTAGATCCAAAAGGTTTATTTCTTCTTTGGGAGGGGAAATTCTGTTGGTGTACACTTCGGGTTGGGAATTTCATCCTTGAGTCCTTTTTATAGTTTTTAAATCTTGGGGATTTAAACCCCTTTTTCTGGAATCCCGAACTATTCTTCTGCTTCCAGCCTTCATGAGGTTTTGTCCGATGCCCCAGCTGTTCATAACAATATCTTGCCTTTCAGATAGTGTCTTCTAGGGTCTTTGGCTCGTCAAACTCAATCCTGTTCTGATAGTCCTTAGGTAGTCCACTGATGAATCATTGCACCTTTGCCTTTTATGCTTTTATATAGGGTACGTACCTCAGCAACTCGAAGAATATACTGACATATTCCTCTATGGTGAGTTGCCCCAACTTGAGTTCATAGAATTCTTTAGTCTTTTCGTCGAAATACTTTTTCGACAGATACTTCTTCCTGAAGTATTTCTCAAACCATTCCCAAGATAGGTCTTCCTCGTGAATCCCTTTTACGTTCTTAAGGTATTCCCACCAAATGGAAGCCTTCCCATTCAAGTTGAAAGTGTCTACTCGGGCCTTCAAGTTTTCTAAGAAGTCATGGACTCTGAAATACTTCTTTAGTCCAAGCAGCTAGGCCTCCACTTCCTCTCCCTTCTTTATTTCACCATCGAAAGAGGGTGGTTTGGCCTTCTTGAATTCTTTGAGATTATGATTTTTGGAATGATTTCGCTTCTTCCGTTTTCTTTGGGAATAAGAACTCGTTCTGCTACTAGAAGATCCCTCCGAGTTGCCAGTTTCCTTTCCAGAGGAATCGTTCGATGCTTGTCCCTTATCTCTGGGGTGGACCTTCCTCGAGGTGCTCCTCCCAATGTGGCCACTTAAAAGACCACGTTTCTGTATCCCAAGTGGGCTTCGACTTCTCTTTGTCTGTCATTGGTCTGCGTGACTGGTGTCGGTTCCATGTTGCAATTGTGTTTGTATGTCGGATAAACTCTGCAACAAGACTGCATTAATTTCCATTTGCTTCTCTTGCTCTTTTATCAACCTCTCGTTGTCGGCCTTGCAGCTCTGTAGTTCGACCATGAGGCTTCTCATAGTCTCAGCTAGATCTAGAGGGGTCTCTACCGCTCTCCTTTCATTAGACTCTTCATCTCTATTGTGGGAGCCATCCCCCACTTCGTGGTGCATCACCATTCTATGCGTCTGCAGTTTCCTGCAGCTGATCGTCCGCTTGTTGTGCAAGAAAAACACTTGTTGTTAGTCAACATTATATTCATTCACAATCAACACATAATTCATATTTTTCAAATGCATACACACAATAGGAAATTTTCATTCTTAACTTCGGCTTTTGATAAAGGGGGTTAAGGTAGAGGGTTACTCCTTTTAAGAGTACTTCAAAGGGAGTTTCTGTGCAACTCGTTCATGAGCCCAAGTAGGCCAAGTGTTGTAACCATGCTCTGATACCAATTTGACACACACCCACTATGGCAACTAAGATTTTTTTTTTCTTTTTGTCTTTTCTTCAAGGGACAGAATCCCTGAATTTCTATGGAGCCTAGCACAGACCATTCCTTCCCTTATCCTCCTCCATGTGATCATTGGCTATGACCACAGGCCTTACCAAAAAGTCACTTTTGGCTTTCGCGATTCAGGGAATCGCGATGCAAGCGTTCCCATGTTCTCTGTCTTTCGAAATGATGAAACCCGAAAGGGTCTAACCGATCCTTAGCTCCTCCCTTGGGTCACTTCTCATACGACCGGTCCTATGACCTGGTGCCATTCCTCTAAATGCTTTCGGGGTTTCGTGATTCAGGGAATCGCGATGCAAGAGTTCCTCCTTTCCTTTTCGAATCCCTGGGACTCGAAAGCCCGGTATCATCCAGATCTATGGTCCAGATCGTTGACTTGATCAATGACCCGGATTAAATCCCGACATTCTACTTTTCGGGATTTTGGCAGGGTCTTCACTTTTATTTCCCTGATCTCCAGAACCCCGGCAGCTTTAGATCTTCGCCACGCGTCCCTACAAATGGACGGTCCAAATCCTTTCAGGACTCCTCCTTCCTACCACTAGACCCTATTCAGTGACCTAGGGCTCATCCACAGAGCGCGTTGGGGTTTCATGTACCGAGATTTCACGACTTGCGAAGACGAGGGGTCTTGCCCTTTGGTTTCCCGGGTGCCGAAACGCCGAAACCTATCCATGCTAAACCAATTCGGGGTTTTGTATACTAGTATTTCACGACTGGCGAAGACGAGGGGTCTTGCCCTTGGGTTTCCCAGGTACCAAAACGCTGAAACCTATTCATGCTAAACCGATTCGGGGTTTCGTATACCGGGATTTCGCGACTGGAGAAGACAAAGGGTCTTTCCCTTGGGTTTCCCGGGTGTTGAAATGCCAAAACCCATTCATGCTAAATCAATTCAGGGTTTCATATACCGAGATTTCGCGACTCGTGAAAATCCACAACAGAGAGTTTCCTTACCTTTCGAAACTCCGATCCCTAAATTCCCAATATGGGAATTTATGTATGAGATTAACGGCGGTGAGCCTCCCCTGATCTGACGGTCCATAGAGCTCTGATAGATTCGACGACTGATGCGATTTTGCAAACTGGGAGTTCGCGATGCAACGACTCCAAAATCCCTTGCCGCTCCAAACCCCAAATTCTGAATGTGTGGATATTCAAGGGTTTAAACCCCGTGCGCCTTCACCTGATCCAACGAATGTCGGGTATTGATGCTAGATCTGACGATTCAGATCTGTCCTCCTTGCGCACTCTCCTCCTCTAGATCCATCGGTCTTGACAGATCTGGGGCATTTTCGAAAGGATTCTGACCGTTTGTCAACCAAACGATGGGGTAATCTCTTTCGATAGTTGGACTCACTATCCTTTCTGAGCTTGAATCACGAAATTCAACCTCTCAGAGCTTCAAAATCCCACAACTCTGAGACCTTAGAGAGCTACTTTTCCTTGCATAAGGTTTCTGGACCCGGATCGCATGAACCTTCAGACGGTTCTTGGGAAATTGTCCCTGACCTTAGTCGAGTCTCTGGGTAAAGGTTCAATGTGGTTCCAAGGTTTATGGGGTAATTCCTGGGGAAGAGTACTCTCGAGGAGCCTTCCTAGAATATTACAAGAATCAAGCAAACAAGATGATCCTCGGTGGAGCAAACCCATACCCCAGACTTAATCATTTGTACAGAAACCAACTATGGCATGTAAGTATACACATGCCTCCATTATTTCCAGTCTAAAACACCAGGCATTCATTCCACACAGAAATCATTATGGGCGTATAGACATGAGCATGTATTCATGATATACAATTCAAAATACAAGGCATAAAATACTTATCAGATCCACCAGGCGTGATGCAACTGTTGAGAGGGGTTCTCGTTTCCACCCAACCATAGGCTCAATGACTCTAAATGGATTTACCACTAGCCACCCTCGAGCTAGACCACGATGCTTGGAGATTCAGTCTCTTACTTCCAGTTCAACGGAATTCAAGGAAAAAGGTTACTCTCCTTCTCCTGATACCGAAAAATAATTCAGGACGAAGGTTACTTTTTCCTTCTCTTATGTTCAAAGATCTCTGTGTTTTCAAAGTTTCTCCAGTTCTCTCTTCCGTGATCCCCTGTTGCGCGTGCTTTCTCTACCCTTACCACACTTCCTCTCTTGCCTTTTCTCTGCAAGATTGCATGTGGTGAAAATTTCCCCATCCGTGGTCAGGTCTAGGAGTTTTTACAGATGTGTGGTTCACCCCCATCCCCTCATTAACTCTTGAGGAGCCTCCCCACCTACCAATCTAACAAGAAATCCATTCCAGGGTCAGAGAGTTGCTTTGGTCTTTGAGCAAGTAAAAACCAGTACGGTACTGGCTCGGTGGAATTTAACGCAACCATTCTAGGTCCCTTCCACCACCTCTCATTAGCCATCATGGTCTCTTTTAGCACACCCCCCCCCCTCCCAGCAGTCATGCAACACATAATCATAACATAATTTACATTCATCAACCTTTTATACAAAGGTTCGTCAAATCAAACATTCGCATCCTTGAGTTTGCCATAGTTCTAGGCCAATATAGTTATTTTTACAGACTGGGGGAAACAGGGTGTTACATCTTCCGCAGTACACATTTTGCACTGAAAACTTCTGAGACACACAATTTGATCGTCGGGTCCTCACGTCTCTTGTGGAACTATTGTCACCCAATTTTGAATCCCATCATTCTTCTTTCCATACTTCCCCAGTTCTTTGAATTTCTTTCGTGGATCGTCGAGTTGGCGGGATCACGAAATATCCAATTCCTAATCATTGTTTCATGTTCCAGCGCCCTTTTGAAATTATCAATTATAAATTATATATAATATGTTATTTCTAAGTATGAAATTAGCAAGCATTAATCCTAAGCCAAGATTTGAGTAAATCTCCCATTAATATGCATAAACCCAAAATTTCTAGATGGTTATATTATCCCTTCCGAGTGTTAATTTCAAACATCATGGAATGTCATTTGCGTGTTATCGGGTTGGTCCATTCACGAAATCTTCAATCCTCGATTCTGAAAACGACTCCGACCGACTGTTTCCCTATTCCATACTTATCCACTTTCCCAGAATTCCACAAGTATATAAACCGGCTGCTGAACTGCGCCATCATGCTCTCTTTCGTTTTACACGTTTTGCGGTAAAAAATTCCAATACATATAATTTGACCATGGGACACTCTCATCTCCTGAGTATCCCTCGTAACCCTATTTTGAATCTCGTCTGACCTCTTTTTAGACCTTGCCATTCATTACTTTCTCTTCCCCATCTCTGTGACCTTCGCACTTGTCTATAATTAAAAAATGTTTATATATATATCTTGTTTCTAAATATGCAATTAGTGACATTTAATTCTAACAGCTTATAATGTAGGAACCGTATAGATTGTCATTGATGGGCGAAAGGCTCAAGGAGATATCCTATTAATACGCATTAAACCAATATTTATGGAGGGTTATATTATCCCTTCTGAGTGTTGATTTCAAAATCATGAAATGTCGTCCGCACGTCATCGGCTTGGCACATTCACGAAACCTCCAATCCTTAATTGCTCTTCATCGTACCCTCCACCTCCACACTTCTAAATATGCAATAAGTAATCTTTACTGCTAATAGTTCATCATGAAGTACCCATACAAATTGTCATTAATTAGCGAAAGGCTCGATGAGCTTTCCCATTCATAATCATTTAACCAACATTTTGCGGAGAGTTATATTATCGCCTCCAACTGTTCATTTCAACCATCGTCTGGAGCAAATGAGCGTTCTCATAAACCTATGGCATCAGCTCGACAGTAGTTTTGTGGAGATACAGTGAACATCTTCGGGCGCGAGGACCAGAAATTCCAGTGGTCCAAGGCATATTCTTATTACTCATCCCCCGCCACCCAAAATGAAGTAATTTGGACCTCTGGGATTGCTCGTGCAGGTTGTGTCCCTGAAGTTTTTGACTGTAAGGAATTGGTCTCTTGGTGCGTCGATAAATTTATTTCAGACAAAAGAATTATTCTACTGCGAGACTGCTCTTCTATTTCTTTGTCACCCCAGGTCTTCCGCCAGATGTTAATATTGTTGGAGCCAGCATTGACGTTCAAAGGGGAAGATTCCAAGAAGTTCCTAGAAAATCATAATAACGGGTTGGAACTCTTGCCTGATTTCTTGGAAGAGTCGATGGTAGTTCCTGAAGATATCGCAAGCTTGTAGGTTAGTTCATTTAGAAATCCATTCTGCGAAATTGCCTGGTTGTTTACAAGAATAACGGGACATGAGCCCACAACAACTATTTCCCCAGATGGCTCTTTATATTTTGTATTTCACAGTCAAGGAACAAGCCATTTTTTATTGGGGCGAGTTAATTTCCCATGAAATATGTTCCCAATTGTCAAGCTTAAAAAAGAATAAGAAATTTTATATGTCATCCTACTTAGTTTTTGTGATAGCACATTGGTGCCAGTTTCCATAATTGTCTTTTTCCAAGAAGGTCAACTGGGAATTCGACCCAATAACATTCAGGTACCAAGCCTTGTGGAAGCACAAGGCCTCCCACTGTTTTGATGAGGTTTTTAATGGTTTCGTGTATGTTTTCAAAGTTTTGTTGTTAGGAGAAGATGCTCCCCGCATATTTGAACATGCAACCAGTTTTTTGGACAGTAAGGGGACACTTGAACATTTGGTTAATTACACTATGATAAGGATTTTTGGCTCCAGGGAAAATCCTTCTCTCCTTCCATGTCACATTATAGACAGAATGTTTGTTACAAAAGTAGCAAGGAAATACAACTATTGCTTGCATATATTTCAAGAGAAGAGAAAAAAACAGTTCATTCCTCTGCCTTGGAAAGTCAGGGACTTCGTGTTGAGGAACATCAACAAAATTGATGAATTCACAGCCCATTCTAGCAACTTGAACCTAATATATGTTGAAAGCCTAAGAGGGTTCGACCCCAATAATTTTTTGTTACAACATTTACAAACACTTGGCTTCGTCAATTGTTTTTTCAAAAAACACCTAACCGAAAATAGTGACACTAGCGACAACGCTCCTGCTTTTTATGTCGGCGAGCAAAGAACCACTAAAATGTACAAGCAAAAAGGAAAAGGCCTCGGTGAGAAGAGTGTTCAATCGACGAATATCACTCCCAAAAGTACAATATCCCGGAGCATCTCTCCAATGGCCCACCACAGCAACAAAGTAACTCAGATTTCTTCAAATGGAGGAGGAGATAATGACCCTCTTCACTCTAAAATTGATAGTTCTCACAAGCTTCCAGTAGACAAGAAGAGAAAAAAAATTGTGGGACAAGCGAAAGAGCTCGAAATTCAGAGTGAGAACATGGAACTTGTGCCTGATCTGGATAGAGTATTCTTCTACCTTGATCAGCCCAGAGACACAATCTAGCATAGTTTTCCAATGGACATATCTGATACTGAAAATTTTGACGAAGATGAATTCTTCGTGTTCCAGAGCGTTGTTTTTGACAGCCAGTCCAAAAAATTGATTATTGAAAAAAAATATGTAAAAAATAAGAAAGGAAAATCTCATTCAAAGGTTAACCTTGCGAACATACGGTCGTCCCAAATCTGTCGACTTCACATAGCGACCATAGATTCACTTGATGATTCCATTGGAGGCATCGAGGCTGAGAATGCCAGACTGAAGGATCGGGTCAAGGAATTGGAAGATGCTTTGATTCCTATGCCATTGCTTTCCAATCCTTTGGCAATAGCCATGCCTGCCACCCCTACAGCCAAGTTAAAAGGATCCTCCTCACATTGTGTAGAGGATATGTGGAGAATAATATCAAGAAAAGAATGGAACTGGTTACTGAGGCATGGGAAACATCACAAACCTTGATTTCCCTTGGAATGAGGGCACATAATTTGCTCGAACAGTTGCAGGCAGAGTTAAAAGATGAATACAATTTCTATTTAAACACGGTCCTTCCTTTTGGCACCATTGTCAACAACATGACAGAAACAAGAAAAAGACAACAAGATCTCCCATCCAAAAACTGGATCAGTCAATTAAATGCATGCTGGAAAGAAAAAGTGAAGAACTTGCATCTCATTGTTCAATCATGTGAACAAGCCATATCAAAGAAAGATAAATTATTCACAAAGTTGTCCA
The DNA here is from genome assembly GCA_032191745.1 of Picea mariana. Lineage (NCBI taxonomy): Eukaryota > Viridiplantae > Streptophyta > Pinopsida > Pinales > Pinaceae > Picea > Picea mariana. The sequence goes on along the minus strand of JASDQU010751178.1, from coordinate 51,271 downwards.
GAATAAACTTAGTCGGAAGGACCAACGACTTCCAAGACCCCAACTTAATCGTCAACTCCTTTCCCTTAACTAGGCAATACTTCGATAAACAGCTTGATATTTTTAAGGCATTGTCTTTGGAAAATTTTTAAGCATCCTTGAATATGGTCAAGATGACATCGACGACTGGCTAGTTGACTATTTAGTACAGAATGAGGAAATTGATCAGGCTTTGTGTAATCTTTCTATCGACTTCGGGGAATTAGAAAAGGAACTTTTCAACATAAAAATCCGGAATGAGATCAATGTTGCCCCAATGAGAAGCTACATTGAAGAATGACTCGAAAGGGAATTGAAGCAGGTCGCTGATGAAAGGCAACAGGTAGTTGCCACGATTCCAGCAGTCGTCGATGACATCAATGAAAAGGCATCAACAACCAAATAGAAAAACGGGTCATATGTATCATCACTGTAAGTCTACTGATTGCATCCTGCTTTGTTTATCAACCCAATTATTGCACTTTTTTAAATAGAAATGTCTAGCCAAAGACTGATACCTTTCAATTTATTATTTTCAGGTATTACACTCTACCGTCGCCTACTTCTTCTTTATACAGTCTTGTTTCTTGTACATATTTTTCTTATGGTCCGTGGGAGACCCAATCCTAGTCTATATGACAAACACATTAAAATTTCCAGGAATATGTAACAAACTTTTATTTTTTGATATATTTCAAATAAAACTGTTTTTTATCTCCTTTTATATTTATGTCCTCATACATTTTTATCTTCCACTAGTCTATATGACAAATGCATTTAAATTTCCAGGAACATGTAAATTTTTTAATATATTTCAAATTAAATTGTTTTTGTATCTCCTTTTATATTTATATCATCATAAATTTTTATCTTCCATTATGCATGAATTGTTTTTTCTTAATATACATACAAAATAGACATAAATTTTCAACATAGTAAAATATATTATATACTTTCAAAAAATAAGTGGGGCTCTAGAGACCACATGTCATTTACTATATGGATACTACATGTGCTTCATGCTGCTTGCTACATCTCCGCTGCAGTTTCCATTTGCCTCCGCTACTTTTTCCTATCCCAATTCAACCTAGCATAGACTATGCTACCACACAACACTTGTTAGGTTTAAGAACCTTAAAAAGAAGCTTCATCTTTTTCATTTTTTTACATTCTTCAAAGAATTTACATAAATAAAAACATCACTATAACTCAACGTTAGAGTTAAAAAAAAAAAACTAAAGTGGTTAGAAAATAGGGAATAGTGGAAGTGGGTTATCATTGAAATTTAAAAATCCCGAATTCATAGTGATCCCCATGGTGATCCCCTTTAGGCTGCTCTAAGCCCTAGCCAATATATTTTTGACATAAGTGGCCAAATATTTGAATCCTCTATATGTTTCTATAAGGATCATGAAGGTTACCTCTTATTTTCTCTTGGTTCCTCTGAATATATTTATATTAAAAACAATAATATTATTTTATTCATATAAACTCATGAGATAGAACGTAAGACTCTACCAAATTTTAGAAATTCTTATTGATTTTTGGCATCCATATTTGAAATTTGACACATTGGTGAAAGCTCTTGTGGCGTTTCCTAATTATTCAAGGTTTATTTGAAAACTATTATTCAGTCAAAAGACTCTGAACCTAACACTATACTCCTATGGATTTCCCTAGTTCAAAGGACAATTAAAGTTTGTATTCTCACTCATACTCATTTTAAGATTTTGTGGTCCAGTTACGCTCGACTAAAATGGATTCTTATCCTTATATAAATAAGTTTTTAGTAGTGTGTAACATTATTTTGGTGGGATATTTTAATGCTAGGAATAACATCTTGTAATGTGAAGTTTATGATTCCCTTGACCAACTGTTTTTTTTGTCATCACTAACATCAATTGCCGTAACCTATAGTAAGCACGTGATCAATTTGGATAAATCCCACACTATAGTGAATTTTAAATGTTGCCTTCAGTTTCACTTTTTTTTTTCTTTGTGGGGCACTTCCAATGTTGTGGATTACATTATTACTCATCAATATTTCAGTCATAATATCTATAATTTTGTGGTCTCTTCTCTCCCTCCCTTATTTAATCATTCTCTTCTTTCCTTCAAACCCAAACTCCCTTACACTCTTTCATCCATTTCTCCTCCTAACCCTTTGTGATTTCCTCTCATTATCCCTTTTTACCATAATTTGGATGAGATTTATTTGTGTAAAATCTTATCTCTTATAAATTTATACTATTTCAAACCTTATTGATGGAACTTGCAGTGTCTCTAGATAAATATGAACAACGAAATTGAAACCTTATCATCATATTGTTCATTTTTCTCCATTGAATTCATGTTGTAGGTTGTCTCCTCATAAAACTTAAATTAATGATGATTGCAAAATCCTTCATAACACTTAAATCAATGATGATTGCAAAAGCCTTCATAGACTAGTCACTCTTCCATTATTTCCCATAACCACAAAGTTTTAGTGGTGTAGAACATTTTGTTACGAGGAAAATCACTCTATGGCATGGAGTAAACCAAAACATACGGAAATGGCTGCAAAAATCAACTATAATCTCAAGTATGCTATATAAACAAATATGCTAACAAGAAAAGATAAAGAGTCTACCTCATCTAGACGTTCGATGAAGTCCACCATTGAGCACTTGACCCAAGGCAATACACTTGCAACTTGTCCTCAACAACCAATATACACAAGCATATGGTGACAATATATAAAGTTAGCACATACAATATCATAATCCATCAATATTCATAACAAATGCACCCATGGAATAACAATTAAAATATTTGCAATACATTAATTGGATGAGAAAAGAGTATTTGTATTAAAATGTAATCAACAGAAGTGTATGAATGACAAACTTATGTGTCGACACTTTCGGAACCGAGAAACTAAGTCCCTTCCAATTGGGCCTCCACCACTTCAATCCTCCACCAAAGGGAAGCTCATATAAGAGAGACAATAAGGTTCTCAATCAAGTAGGGAAGAGCTTGGGGGCTGAACAATATGTTCAAACTTAAAAGGATAAAGGGATGCAGGCTCAATATGAAGTGAATAATTTCTCCAGAGTAACTTTGCTCTCGAAGTTGAATTATTCTCCTCTTCCAAAACTTGGATATGGCCCATTTATAGCTTCAAATGGAATTGAAGGGCCGAGTTGGAACATTTCCAGTATATGGAAGGTCAAGGATCATGGATCTTGTGATGTGACATGGAAACCCGACACCATTTTTTTTTTTTTTTGAGCACAAAACCCGATGTATGTGAGCTGTAATGGTGCAACCTACGTATACGCATGTTGTATACCTATTAGGGCGCATATATGTTGAAACATATAATTTTTAGCTCTAGGAACTGCAAAAGGAGACTTCAAGTCTGCATAGATAAATGGAAAAGGCCTTCTAAGCAAGTTTACATAGGGTGAAGAAAATCTTGCTATATAACGCATTTATCATCAACTTCTTAGAAAAAATAAACGATAATTCCATTTTTATCCAAAAAAAAAAGATTATAAATATGCTTAAATTTACTAGTGAGTCCTAAGTCCTTGCATAATTCTTTCTTACCTAAGAATAACACTTGTTTGATTTGTAATCCCCATGTTTAGTTCAACTATGCCTCGTTCCCCTACAATATCCCCTAATAAATTTATATTTGTATTCATCCATATCCTACGTGTTACTTTTTCCTCCATAATATGGTTCAAAAAGATATTTTAGAACTTAATATTGGTTAATCCAAATATTAACCCTTGATGTTAAACACCTCAAAGAATTTTTTTCTCACGAACAACCCTACCATGTTAGTTGTCCATATTAATGATCTTTTGAATTACACGATCTCTTAACCTTTTCTCCTTTCCTATAATTTAAACATTCTTCATCTCATTTTTAAAGTTGAAGATCACTTTAATCCCAATACTTATAGGGACTTATCATTGGAATATTCTAGCTACTATATGATTTTGGTTGAGTACATTTCAAGGGTTGCAAAGAACAATATATTTCATGTAGAGGGTTGATTGGTTTGAAATAGAACCAACAAACTATATATAATATCCCAACTCTAAGTAAAAACAAGTAAGATAAAATCCTGTCATTGCTTTATTGTTTTTAAAAAATCATTTCATATTGTCCCCAAACATGCTTTCTTCAAATGATAAAGGACTCTAGCTTCCTAGATATGATTATTTCTTTTTTCACTACTTTATACAAAATAGTTAAGTATAAAGTGAAAGTTATCACAATTTCTATTTCTTAGATGCACAATGTTATTAGTGTTAAACAAAGTTGTCCATGTTTTCTATTAATTTTTCTTATATAAAGATACATATGAAGTTGATTAATGACAAATCTAGGCCCATTAAAAGTTGTATATTTTTTGGTATTACTATTGTCATTACACATTTTACACATAATATTATCCTTATGTCTCATATCATTAAAGTTTTCAAAACACACTTGGATATTTTAGATTCTTTATTAAGACCTTTGCGTCTTGGGATTTTCACTAAAAACATTTACAACATATGTTAAAATGTACCTCATAAATATTTGCTATAAAAACCACTTAAGTTTGACATTCATACTAAAAAAATATCCAAACATATATAATCTTTGCACATTATTAAGAAAAAAAATCCACATATATAATCTTTACACATTAAAACAGAGATCACAACATGGAGTATTTCATTGTCCTGTCCATTGGAAAATTTCTAACTTTTATGTAACCTTATTTTAGTATGAACTTGCAATAAAATGGAACAATGTTCTCACTCCTAAACTTTTCCACAATTAAATCATGTGTAATGTACGTTTTTAATCTTTAATCTTAACCATTAACAATATGATCATTTCCCATTTATCCTCATTGTAGGATTTGATTAATCTCAAAAAAAATTTCTAACTTTTATGTAACCTTATTTTAGTATGAACTTGCAATAAAATGGAACAATGTTCTCACTCCTAAACTTTTCCACAATTAAATCATGTGTAATGTACGTTTTTAATCTTTAATCTTAACCATTAACAATATGATCATTTCCCATTTATCCTCATTGT
>JASDQU010751177.1:13674-24313 GCA_032191745.1 Picea mariana | reverse complement strand
GCGCTCCCTTCCGGTAGTTGTGCAACGAGGTCGGATTTGGCCTGAATGGGGTTTCATAAAATTTTGTTGGCATACCTTGTGTGTAACACCTCCTTGTGCTTTGTTTCCCGATGGTTTTATACTCAGATCCAATAGTTGATCGAAGAATATCCTACAGTGAATTATTACTTGGTATAATTACAAAATCCATTTAAGATGTATTTGTATAGTTTCTAGAACCATCTCACAGTATGCAAATTTTAGGTTGAAAGTTTTTTATGTACTTTACAAAGAATTTTTTCTTCCGTCGAAGGAAAGTCGAACAGTGAAATTTTTCCTTATGATGGTAACACTGCAAGTTGTATGGTGACCTCTCGAGTCTAGTTATGACATTCTCTGTGTTGATTTCTCGATTCATCCTTACTCTCTGTAATTGATTTTTGGAAAGGTTTAAAACATGTCTCGGGCCCAACTCGTCTTATACTGTTTATGCATTAAGAGAAGCTAAGTCTATCCTCTATTTCACTTTATTGGTTTCATCAATTGTTGTAACTGTTCCTTTTTCTTTTTTTATTTCGCTGTTTAAGGTAATGGTATAAATCACTAATGGTGGGCCTTGTTGATACAAGGTACCCATCAGGGATTTTCTGCACCCTCCTCCTTCGGATCGACTATCTGCCCAGATAGCAAGGGACAAGATAAGGGTCCAACCTTCGCATCCAAAAAGATGAGTGTCTCTGGAAAGGAAGATTACATTGTTGGTTAAATTTATCCTCCTGTTGTTATTTTTTGTTCCTTTCCTTCAAATAAAGGTTAATAATCACATGGTTTGTTTTCTTTTCTTTTTATGTAGGATTTTCGGTCTGCGCAAGCCCTAGAACCCACCCTTGTCTTCGGTGGAAAAGGTAAATGGGTTCCGAACCCATCTTTCTTAGGCTAAAATCTACAGGTTCTAAGCCATACAGAGGAGATTGTGGCCCCGTCCAGTTTGTTTAAAAAAAGAAACACTAAATTCTGTCTCAAATTGGTAGTTGAAGTATGCCCCAAGGTCATATTCCCATTGCTGGAAATAGTTCCAGTATTACCCTTGTATTAAATCCATATTTGATTTTGAATTGGATCGAATTATGTACTAGACTTTCCTATTTATTGACTGGCGATATTGGTCGCAAATGATCGAGATGGAAGTTGAATCATAGCAAGTCCATTTGCTTAAAATCGAGAACTGTATTTACTATTTTAAAATGAAAGAATGAAGTTTATACATCTCGGCCACGACTGTTCCATTTAAATATTTCGGTACTAAAATGTTCCTAGATTTTAGCTCATAGTAATAGAATTACTGGTACTCTTTGTTTTCATTATATTCGATTCATATGGAAGAATATAAGTGGGGTTTTTTTCTTAGATAGGAATTTCAACTCATATCGTATTACAAGAAAAATAAGAAAAGGATTTTCCAGCATCTCTAATTCTAAAGGAAGTTATATGCCCAACATACATTTAGAGTTGTAGTTACAGGTCTATCAGGAACTTTATCATGTTCATAATATAGGAACATATACATACATACATATATATATATATATATGTGTGTGTGTGTGTNAAGAAAAGGATTTTCCAGCATCTCTAATTCTAAAGGAAGTTATATGCCCAACATACATTTAGAGTTGTAGTTACAGGTCTATCAGGAACTTTATCATGTTCATAATATAGGAACATATACATACATACATACATATATATATATATATATATATATATATATGTGTGTGTGTGTGTGTGTACATCTGCTTGCTATTGTAGACATTGGATCTTGATTTTGTTTTTCTTTGTGAGGTCTACAGAGGATTCCAACAGTAATTTGACCTATGCTTTCCTGTATGCGATATAGATATATCATGGAATGTATTGGTTTTTATTAACTTAATTCCATACCAAGTGGTAGTTAGAGACGCGTGTGACTTATGACTCTGATTTTATATTTACAGAACTATATATATATATATACTAATTTCCACTCTATTCGTATATAGATAGTTCTGTATTAGAAAATTCCAATGTACAAGAAAATTGACCTATAGCTACCTCTGCACATCAGAAATCTATTACAGAAAATGAATACTTCCAGAAACTTAATCACATCCAAACCTTTTGACTGTTTTAACAATAAAAAAAATCTAATTTCTAATACTTGTTCCGAATCTACTCCAATAAAATAGCCGCACAAAATTTGATTTATAAGATATCCAATCAACATTTAGGTTGCATGCATTCATACTTTCAAATAGATTTCGCCCAGGTTAATATATCCACACAAAGTCTAATAGGTGCGCTACAACTATGACTAAGTCACTCAATAGAGATGGCGAATAATTCTACTCAGGTTTAACAATACAATTACATTAGATATTTGTACATTCAAAACATAGAAGGGAAGGAATTACATATCTGAATCGATCGCGGGAAGACAAAGGGAACAACCACGTTCCTCCCAACCGTAGAACAGGGCAACCAAATAACTTGCCCAATTCACCCCCTAGCCTGACCATGAATCCATGAGGGCTAACTCGGAACTCCTCCCCATAAACGTCGTTAAAATTCAACACTCTTCTCCTTGCCTCACACTCATCAAGTAGTGTTCATAACATCAAGTAATAGATCATATTTTTCCCCAGAATACCCGGCAACGTCCTGCCTCCTCACATATGCTATATATCAAAACAATCCTTTTGCCTAGGTCTTTTTCCCTCTCTTGGGAATTTTCACAGCTTTCTAAATCCCTGATTTTTAGGGGCTTCCAATGGCCAAATCCCTGATTTTCCACTTGTAACAATCAACCCAGAGGTAGTTTCAACATGTTCCCCACTCATGGAGTCATGGTCAGCTGAATTTAACATGGCTGTTCCATTTGTCCTCCTGCAATACATAAAACAATATTCTGTTTACATACAAGCGTCATAGTCAAAACATTAGTTGGGTCAAATCAGGTCTCTACCCAACATTCATAATAATTAATTACAATTTATCAAATTCGAAATTCAGAATTGCCATAAATGGAATTTTTTTTTTTCCAAATTTGAATTTACCAAAAACGGAAAGATTTCTCTAACAATTTTCAAATTTAAAAATACTTTATTTTTGGGGATGTCACAGATTCATAGGTTGAAGCTTCAACCCTACCTTTCCTTCTATCTCTATCAGAATTTCCCCTAAGTTTGTCAGTTGCCAATATATTGGATTCTACTTCTAAGGCTATATCTTGGATATGCGCTAAAGAGGTATATCTTCTTTCTCTCAATAGAAGGCAGAACTCAGGGTCAAAAGCACTGGCATAAGAAATCTTGAAAGAGGCTTCTGTAGGATTTATTTTATTGGGAATCTTGTTGTACATCTTATTGAATCTCTTTGAGAAGTCATAGATAGACTCCCCTTCTTTCCTCTTAAGTGATCCAAATTATGTAATATAATAAAGGAAATCTTTTTTATCCCCCCAATGCCTGAAAAAGGCATCATCCAAAGCTTCAATCCCAACAATATATCCATGAGTCAATCCCCTAAACCATTTTCTAGCATAACCATCAAGGCTCTGTACAAATAATCTCATCCATACATCTATATTTTCAGTGTTAAGATTATCTACATAACTATAAAAATCTACAAGGTGTTCTTCTGCAGTTGTGTCTTCCTCTCTAGTAAACTTGGGCATGTACTTAAGGTAGTCTCCAACTAGGACATAATTCATAGGATGAGGTAATATAAGAGGGGAATACCTAACAACCACTATGGCATCCATCCTATTTCTAGGATTATTGGCACCTTCCATTGGGTTGTGAACTGTAGGAGAACAAGGGGGAGATGGAGTTTGGATTTTTGGTGAAAGAGGAAATTTGGATGGAGAGGTTTCAGATTTCAAAGGAAGAGTCTGAGTCTTGGGGGAAGATGGTATAGGGTCCAAAGGAAAAGAGGTTTCCTTTTTTTTAGTCTCAGTAACTTTGATAGGAGGAGGAGTAGGAAAACCCAAAGTAGGAAAGTCTTCAAGATTCTCAAGTCTGAACCACTTTACAATATTAGGGGAAACAAGGGTTTCAAAACTTTCTTCTTTGATTTTAGGGATAAAATATGAATATTCAACAGGGAAATTTTCAAAATCTAAACTTCTAGAAACTTTAGTAGAAGGTAAAATAGGAGGGTTAGATATGGCTACTGGAGTGTTAAAAGTAGAATCATAAGAATGACCAGAAGTACCTGGTATAGGAGCTGAAAAGACTTCTTGAGAAGCCTTTCCATTTTTGAGAATATTCTCTGGGTCAGCTTCAGGTGTTGCCAGAGGTAGATGTGGAGTAGACCTCATGTGTCTACCTTTGGGATCCACAACTAAAACAATGGAGTCGCTAGGTGAAATATGCAATCTTCAATGTACTGATTTCTAATGCACCTTCAAAATCAATATTGCTTTTTCGTTCAGTCCCAGGGAAATGTCTTCAATTTGTTCCCTGACAATGGTGCCAAAAATGTTAGCAATGAGAGTCACCCTCATATTGCAAGAGGATAAGCCCAATACCCATCAAAGGTTTTTTAGATGTAAATGAATAACTAAAGGTCAAATGGACAAAAACTAAGTATAAGAATGTTTTAACACAGAAGTCTGGTCTAGCATGCATAACTAGATGAGGTTTTAATTAACTTTAGTTAGTGGTTTAAGGATAAATTTGAGTATATGGAAGAATTTGGTGGGAATGATGAACAAGTCTACTATAAGCGTCAGGCCTTCTAGTACCTAGGTGAAGAAAAAGATCAGTCACAAGATCCTCTTGAAACTAAACTTTAAAAATATGAAAAACATTTACAGTAGCATCATAATCAAACCTCCATTATAACATAACTGTAACATCTCATAAGGATCCTCCCATAATGAGCATTCAAAGTAAGAAGAAACAAGATAATGAAAAGAGGTCGACTTCTATTAATGAAAAAGTCTCAAATCTAATACATAACCATAGAACAACTTTGTTACATCAAAACATTACAAAGGGAGCTTTCCTCAACCATTCGAACCTATCATAACATTATTATGCAATATTTATAATAAAAAAGGTAGACAACAACTTGACATGTGAGCTGGCCTTTATTTCCTAGGATTCTCCATGAAAATCTGTCAATCTAACATCTGTACAGAGTGGATTTAACAGACTGCTAGAACCAGGGAGCCTGTTGGTAACAACTCCAATAGAAATACTGTCACGAAGTGTTGTCACTTAAGCGCATCTTCTCTGCTTATTCTTCCTTCATGCTGATTTCTTTGCCATCTGTGCCATTGGTTAACTGTGCTAGGAAACATCCATAGTCAAAAGTGGATAGTGACACTGGTCTTTCAACATGTTTAACTCAAGGTGAGATTTTATTGGAACAACGGTCTACTAGACGGTCCTGGGGATATTCACGATTGGTTACAAACTGGAAGACGTGTAATCGGTGTCCAATGGGGAGAAGGGATGAGTGAATGCAAGGAGGTGGATGGTCTTCAGAGATAGATGGTGTATGATGAGAGGGGGGGAAGGATATGCGAGAGGTGATGTAGCGGGAGTGGAAAACAAGTGTCGAATGATGAGAGGGGAGGTAGGTATATGGTAGGATGAGTGGAGGAAAGGTGTAAGCAGAAGTGTGAATGGTATTGGAGCGAGGCGAGAGCAGGATTTGTCATTTTATAAGAACGTGAATGTAGGGCCTTTGAAGGTGGTTTGGACCCACACTGCTTTTGAGCCCGCAATTCACCACCTTCCACCACGTAGCTCTTTTACTATACCACGGTTTTGATTGCGAGACTTCTCAAGGATTTTAATGCTCGAGCAAGTTGCATCCCCGCAATGAAGCGTGGCCATTGATTTAGCCGTGTTCCACGATCTGGGAAGCCCTGCCAATTTAGCACCCCCTTTAAAGTTTAACCGTCTGCCAATGATAGGATACTTCTAACTGTGCTTTAGGGATGGTGCTACTTTTGGTGCTGAACAATAATATTTTCTAGAGAATGACTTCCTGAAGTTGACGTGGTGACTTGATGTCATTGTGCTGATGTGTCGCGGAAAGGAGGGTGACACGTGTCACTTGGAAACAAGCAGATGATATTCCCAAATGTGTCTAGATTGAGATCCACATGTCAACGCCAGATGGACAGGTGGCAAAATAACTGAAACTCCTTAGCAGAAAAACTTCAGGAATTTTGCAAACAAGGAGGGAGCGAGAATGCCAAAGCTTCGAAGTTCAGAGAAGATTTGAGCTGCTGGATCTGGCAGGACACGTGACAAAGATCCATGCACTCTGTGGGAATGTGTTCTAGAGGAAACCAACAAAGAGAGAAGAAAAAACTCCTGAAACTTGAAATGGAAAAGAAAATCATGACTGTCCATTGGAGACGGACACATGACATATATTCACGTACTCGAGAGCGAGGGGATGGAGGAGCTGTTGATCGAGAGTTTTCCAGAGCACCAAAGAGATATGAAGCTGAAACCCTGGACATTGATGGCATAGACGCATGATAGAGATATGTGCATTCTACGGAAATTATTTTGGAGAAAATCGAGAGAAGTGCCAAAACACCCGAAACCTGAACTCCAAAGTAAATCGTGCCTGTCTGCTAGAGAAGGACATGCGACGCTTGATTTTTTAATTTCAGGGCTTTGACACTTCGGGCTTTTGCGGTTAATTGAATATGGAGTGTGAAATCCTCTGGAGGAGTACAAGAATGGAGTTACGTAGCATTCTGACGCTTTGGTGCTCCAGTACCTCGACATTCTGCTTAATATGTTAAACCTTGCACAACTTTGTCCTTCCGAATGAACACACTTTGTCGATATGATTTTCCTGATTGGATCTCCACCGTTGAAAGATGAACTTGTCTATTTGCTTGTATTTTAAGCCCAAAATGGACTTCTTTCAAATTTTTACCATTTTCTGCTGAAGTTAACTATGCATACAAAGGACTTGGAGGATTTGCTGCATGATCAATTAGTAGAAAAACATAAATACAAGTATTTTAAACTCAATCAGAACCGCAACGATCTTTCAAGAAGACAAAAACAACTCTGTGCATAGGAACAATCAAGTAATAAAATGATAAAAATCCAGCCATTTAGCATTGAGAAGTTCTCTTGACTGACCTTAAGAGGAAAGGCTTCAAGGATAGACTGTGTTGGAGAGGGAGAAGGGAAAGAAGTACAAACTTTGGCATTGACAGCGGGAAATCATAAAATCTTAAATAAAACCTATGAATCGAAGATAAATACTAAAAACATTTTTTTTAAAACCCCTTCAATTCTATGTGTTAACACACGACATTATTGATGAGTTAGAAAAACTATGTTACATTTTTCTCTATCTAGATCCTAAACGATGGTAGTGGTGGAAATGACGTAAAAATTCTCTCCAAGGATATGGTTCTTGGACACATTTTGTTTCCAATATTTATGAACAATTTGACACTGACACACACCATTTGGGTTGTTTGACCAAGTTGAAATAGTTTGTCACAGTGGAATACTTTATCACCACCTTTGCGCACTTGGCTTTCAGAATGGAAGGCACATTCGATGCCTTCTTTAGGGAATGTTTTATCAGTGGAATGAAGGATGAAATTCAAGCTCAAGTCCTAATGGGTCACCTCTAGACTTGGTTGAAAGCTACTAAATGATCCAAGGAAGAAGAACATGTCGTCTCTTCCCAAACTAGAAAACCCTCCTTTATTCCTTGCCCCTTACCCACCAATGATGCCCCTCCTACCACTCTGAATATCCAAAAAGAAACTCGGGAATAAATAGATGAACTTCAACTTAAGGGTATTTTCTATAATTGTGATGAAAAATATTTTCCGGGGCACAATTGTAAGGAAAACAAATCATTTTATGGCCATCTATGAGGATCTTTCTAATGAAGATACCGATGTTTCCCCCATCGAAGAGATTCCCCAAGAAAATGATCCTATCCCACTCTATGATCCACCAAAACTTGAACCACTGATCTCATTGAATTTCCTCACTAGTTTTTTTTCTCCATAAACCCCCAAGCTAATTGGCTACAAAAAATAATAGGAAAGTCATTATCCTAGTTGACAGTGGAAACACCCATAATTTTATTCATTGCCACATTTCTCAAGAGACCTTGTGCTATATCCATGGCATCAAAAAATTTAAAATAATTGTTATGAGAAAAGTCCCCTATGGAAATGGGTTAAATCCACAACAAAGTGCAGACCATTTAAAAATCAAACTAGATCCCAAGAATGCAATCAAATATTTGTAATTGACGTGATCAATTAACTAACTACTAGTATCAAGGAAAAAGAGACATACCGAGTGTCCTACATTTGATGAATATCCGATGGTTGAAAAACTATCATCCTCCTTCCAAATTTTTCCTTTGACAACTTGCAAAACTTTCAAGTAGAAAACTAGAAAGGAAATTATGTATATAATAACTAAATTTTATGAAAATGATCGAAGACAAAGATAATTTCAATAATTAGCATTCTAAGTTACAAGATATTCAAACATGATCATCATATAATAATAACACAAGTATTTCATGGGAAAGAGGTATATTTATTATTTTACAATAGAATATAGGTAGTTATCACCTGCACCTACTTCGACATTACTCTGAGAATGGACTCTAGGTCCCTCAACCACGGCCACTGACTATAAGATGAACCTCTGACTCCAATGGTTATGAAGACCCAAATAAGATCAAAGGAAACTTCTTGGATAGATAGGAAAATTATGGAAAAGGCTGGAAACATGGTTTTTGAGGTCTGAGGATGTGAATCAGTAACATGGAAATAAGGGTTTGCAGACAAGGCAGGAAATAGCCAGCATGAATTTTCTTCAAGTATGATTGTTGTTTTTCTCCTCTAGTCTTAGGCTCAATTTATACCTTCTCCAAGTGGTTCGAGTGGTTATAGATGGTTGTATATGGGAAAAAGGGAGTTAGGAAAATGAAAAACCCGTAACCTCACTAAAACACACACACACACACACACACATACATATATACATACAAACACATATATAGAAAAAATGAGGTGTATGCAATTTTTTACGGAGCAACATGTGTATACGTGCCTTGCATAGCTATTAGGATGCATACATGTCGAAAAACAATGTTTTTTGAAGAATTATTGGGTTACTTGGGCTGACCCAGGTTCTAACTATAATATTACCAAAAAACCCTTCTAGAATTGGCCCTTCTGGATACCAAAAGGCAACACAACACATAGAGTGCAGTACGCAGTCTCACCTGATATGGATTCTATGGGTGGTCGCAGGAATCAGATGTTTGCAACCCTGGGATGGGATGTGTATATTTGAGAGGCATCTAACCTACTTATTGTCAACCTTCAAACCCTCATTATATTTTACTCCAAACCACTGTCACTAGTATACTTATAGGACTTCATTAACCATTATAACTGCATGTATTAAATGACAAGCATTTATCTACTGTAACACAAGATTCATATCTAAAAACTAGCAATCTTATGAAGCTCTGCCAAGTGGGCATTGAGAAGGTTCAAGGAGTGCACAGAGGAAGAACTCTGCTGTGAGTTCAGAAAGAGGAAGACAGAATCATTGAGGATTCTGAGAGCTCTGCCAGGTGGGTATCGAGTGAGTGCATAAGTGCACAGAAGGAGACATAATTGTTGAACGTTCTGAGAGAAGACACTTTGCCAGGTAGGCATTTGAGTTAGTGTGCAGACAAGCACATAGAAGAGAAGAGAACTCTTTTGAGTTCTGTATTATGAAGGAAGAATCCACTGAGGGATCTTCACAGGGTTGTTGAACACCCTGTAGACTCAACAAGAGGTTGCTTGAGTAGAGGGATAGCCAGGAGGGCATCCAAGTATTCTCCATCTGTGGGAGAAGGAAGTTGAAGGTAAAATCCCTTGGGGATATGAGCGGTTGAGAAGCTCAAGAGAGACAGCGTGGTGTATGCGTGAAGACTCTACAAGAGGTAGAGGTCAAATCTTCAAAGATTTGAGGGAAAAAGCTCAGGAGGAGTCAGCATCGAGGAGAACGTAGGCGAGGCTTAAAGTCGAAGAGCTTGCAGAAAGATGACAAAGGTTGAGGCCTTTGGAACTTGGAATTCTTCAAAGTGGAGGAAGAAAGTGTAGAAGCTCAGGAGGGAGCACAACCGTCGTCAGATCGACTGGAGAAAAGAGATCTGGACCGTTGGTTTTTACGTCCAGGAAGGAGCAAGAGAAGAGCACAGAAGGGAGAATGATCTGAGCCGTCAGATCTTGAGTGGAGACCTGATAGCCGTCGAATCAGTAGAGAGTTGCGAGGGAGTTAACCTCATAAACAGGAGGAGAAAAGTCTAAGAGGAAGTCCTGATACATATCGGAACATCGAGGCGGCATGAGTCGGGATATCGACATTCCCATGGACAGGAGATCAGAAAAATCCATTGTGGAAATCTCGACAAGATCAGAGCCGTCCATTTGTTAGGACAGGTGGCAGAGATCGAGAGATCTCGCGAACTCGAAAGTTCGCAGTGTGAGGGCCCAAGCATTGGGTACTCCAAGTCGCGAAGACGCGAGGAGTGAGGAAGAAGGGTCATAGCCGTGGATCTCAAGAAGGACACGTGGCGTGTGATCACTCAATTGTTG
>JASDQU010751176.1:21930-53136 GCA_032191745.1 Picea mariana | reverse complement strand
TTCCCTTCCCATTCATTGCATACTTGGAATTATCACCAAGCTCCACATGGGTCCCTAATTCCTCTGAGATACTGTTGAATAGCTCCCGTTCTTCTAGCTCTAGTTGATTTAATTAAAATAAAAAGCATGGGATCCCTTCCCGGGATAATGGTTCTCTTGATGAATATAAATAAAAAATTTGTCAAGCCCTTCAAACGTCAAGATCAGACCTTCAATATTGTTTGTTGACTGTAATCTCCCTTATTTCCTCTTCCCTACACACTTGGACAAAAGTCCTTCTCCACTCAATTCAACAAGATCCCCTATATCACTCTGTGTGTATTTTTTGTCCACAAAGAAATAGACAATAATAGGAATTGAGAAACTATGCTCCTATTGTATGATACTATATATACAACTACTTTACTACATCCCTGTTGACTTCTCTTATCCTCTAGACTGAATAGATCTCTAGTTGAAATGTCATCTTAACCCCATGCTAAGATATCTGTGAGAAAAAATCCTTCTTTTCTCTATCTATGAGTTCTCATGTGGATCATATCTCTGGATGTAATTTATTATACACCGATATGAGATATCCTTATTTACTTCCTTTCCTCCTTTCATTACTCAAAAAACCACCCTAATAAAACTTCCTTTGTACTATCATGTACCCAAAAATTAGTCCTTTGAGTTTGCTCTGCCAATTTAAATATCTGCTAAGATATCCTACAAATTTTATTGATCTTCTACAAAAAATAATGGATATGTTCTTAGTCCTTCAAGTACCCACCTTGGCACTCTTTATCTCATATATCTTCTCTTATAACCATAAATATGAACTTGATCACTCACTTGGTCACTTAGATCTCCTATGTCTATCGATACCATGTGCACTTAGTTTCGTACCAAAACAACCTTGCTCTGATACCATGTTGAAATTTCCTAAAATCAACCCTTGGTATGATATGATACCATTTTGATTTTGTTTCAACCCTATTTATGCTTTGATACCATTTTTAAGTTATTTCTCCTACAACTAGGTACTTTTTTATCTAGTGATTTCCTTATTGCAATCAGATTAGAAACTCACAAAAAAAAATACACTACTGAAATATTCAACTCAATATCATGTAGCGAAAGAATAAACTAGGAAACCAAATCAAGTACAAACAAATAACAGTATTTTGGGTATAGAACCCTAGAAAAATCTTGAAGAGAAAACCAATGATTTGAATGATTTTATTATGCTAAAATCAAGGCTCCCATAATAGGGATAATGGCCCATTGAGAGAAATACAACTATAAACTAACTTGGAAATGTTTGACCTATTGTACGACCTGTTTTGGCATACTTTTCAAGAAATTCATGGATTTCCCTTCTTTTACCTATGTACATCCATGAATTTACCTTCTGTGACCCACAGATATCCATTACTATCTAAACTATGATCTACAGATATGTATGGAAAGTCCATACGATCAGATTCTTTCCTATGGATTCATTTTGATAAAACCCACTTGCGTATTCCTTTGTTGTCCCTTCTTCTAGACCTATATGATATCTAAATGAATCTCCTTCTTCAATTATCCAATATCTTGAACCACATTCCTCTGTGATCCAATACTCTATGGATCTACTCTCTCAACACAACTCATGTCATGTGTAATCGTTAGTCCTATTGAATCCGCCTGCTTAGTGATCCAAGCACTTGAGAATAGGTCCTTCTCTAATCATAAGTGTGACCTTCGAGAATCTAGACTAGAAAAGGTCCTCATTTTCTATCTATGTGAATTGTATATTCCTCCCTTTACTAGCCTTGCTTTTTAAATCACAAGTTACAATCTTTTTCTAATCTCCAAAGTGATCTATTATTGAGATTACTTCTCTCTCACTTGAGGTTTATATTACGTTTTTCATGCTAATTACTTTTAGTATGTTTCTTAAGTAACTCAATTAACTAATTACATAATTAATTAATAAAATAAATTTACTTTAATAACCCCTTTAACTAAAGTAAATTGAAGAGTAGAAGGATTTGGATAATTTCCACACGTCTAGACACATATACCTATGAAAAAATATTTGTCCAATGCTACCACTAACATCAACATTTCTTGTTATCAACTGGTAGTCTATTTCCTTCATGACTAATTGCTTCTTTTGTGCTCCCATACTCATGAAATGAATTGTATCCTAAAAATATTCATCAACCATATCATTTGAAAATAGGTGTGTGTGTAGCAAACTATAATCCAAGTTTCTTGCATCTTCACTTGACAGTATGTGCTATAAGTGATACAGTCCTGAGTTAAATTTCCCTTGTTTCATGATCACCTCAAATTCATATTCCTAGAACAACAATATCCATCTGCATATTCTCTCCCCCAACACTGGTTTGTTAACTAGGTATTTGAGAACATAATGGTATGTATACATCTTGAAGTGAGATCCCAAAAGATAGTGTCTGAAATTTTGGAAGGGATACACCATGGCCAATCCTTCCAACTTGCAAATTAAATAGGATGGTCTAACTCTCCTTCACCCGGGAATGCCAAAAATTCTCCTAATTCTATATATGATGCATCCACATGAGCATGAAATTCCTTCTGCCAGTTAGGAAAAATGAGAATCGTCATGGTGACCATCTTCTATTTTAATGTATACAAACTCTTCTCACATTTTTCATTCCACTGATACTTATCTTCCTTCTTTAATACCTTCTCCATATGGGTTGTAATTTGTGCATATCCTCTAATGAACTTTTTGTAGTATCATGTATGACCCAATGTGCATTTCAAATGTCACGCTGAAGTCGGTGGTGGAAAATCAACAATCACTAATATATTTGTAGGGTCAACTAACAATCCATGTTTATACACCACATGGCCCACCAATATTCCAAAAGGGGCACAAAAAAATCATTTCCTCAAATTTAATTAGATCTGGTACTACCTATACCTATCCAACATTAAGTGCAATGTTTCAACATGATATTTCAATGGACTAAATATTGTCAAATCATATAAGTACACTTCTGATAACTTATGAATGAAATCTTTGAAAGCTTCAAGAACTACTATATAAAATATTGTTGGTCCACACTTCAAACCAAACGACAAAATTGTGTATTGGTAAGAACCCCATTGCATCGCAAAAGTGGTATTCTATTTGTATTCTTGTGCAATATTGACCTAGTGGTATCCTTGTATTCCATATGTAAACGAGTAATACTCTTAAACCACTACATTATTCATAACTTCATATGTAAATGGTGTATGAAATGGGTCATGTAAATAAACAGCAATAAATTTTCTCTGGTCTACACAGATCTTGATTCCCCTGTCTTCTTGTCTTCGAATTCCATTGTCCTAATCCATTCCAATTCTTCAACAAGTTCTATAATTCCATCTTCTAACATCTTGTCTATAACTAATTTTACCTTCTTATTATATGTGGGATTCATTCTATATGGTATTTGCTTCACACGTTTGACAATTGGTTTTAGTGGGATCTTCATTTCTCTTGACTCTCCAACCATACCTTTCATCTCTAAGAACATAGTTGGAAATAGATTATGGTATTCATGCACTTAGTAGAAAATCTTCTCGAGTGTCTCATCACTCCAGTGGTCTCTTATGTATGAAAAATTAGGCTTATTTTCTGTACCTATGTTCACTTTCCATGTTCTTACAGGATTTGCATCTATAGCTGACTCAACCTCCTTCCCTTCTACTACATGCTCCCCTTCAATTTATAATATCTGCAAATTACTTGTATCTTCATTCTCCTGATCTTTTTGAGAAACATTATAAATTATAGTACCTCCTTAGCTATCGCAAAAACATCTAGGTACATTATATAAAGGTATGGACCCTATTGAATCTTCTGATGCAAAAATATTATTCTTGATAACCTCCAATGATGAATCCATCAAAGGATCATTATTTTTAAAATTGAATGTTACCTTAATGTTCCTGGTCAATTTTTTCCAATATTTTTTGCCTCCATCCACTTCTATCTTTGTGTACCAATTTTTTAGATTAGTGTCTAGAGTATGCACAAATAAATGTTTCCATTCTTGTTGAGGTATTGATCTCCACGTCACGGTATAGTTTTTAATATGATCTACTGGGAAAATTATTCCCTTATAGTTCGGCCTTATACATTCATTTTCTATTTCGAATATGACTTGTAATAACCTTTTTCATTGTTGCCAATTGGTTATTCCATCCTTGTGCACAATCCATCACCTTTCACGGGTTTCGTTTAGTGAAACATCCAAATATAGTAGTCTCTTTTGATATGATATTTGCAAATCAAAATCCATTATAAAATAAACTACATAAGTTAGTCATCATACCTTCGAGTTTCAAGTATTTCAGTTCCAATCCATCGTAACGTGTGGGTAATCATCTCACATTTTCTTGTTGAAACCTCGTGCAATCTTTACTGCCAATTCTCTATAGCTTCTTCTAAGTCTAACACACATGAAATGATACTTCTGTAGATAAGTAAACCTTCATTTGTAGGATTCACATAATCATCCAATCATGTAGTCATATTATAGAGAGTGTCAAAATCCTTTCTCTTTGTTCATTTTAAAAATATCCTTCCTTTAGTAGTATCTAACAACATGAAAACCTTAGAGTATGATAGTCTGATTATTGAATTCCTAGTCAAGTCATGATAGTGTTGGATAAGTCATATTGTTGTCTACTATTTAGATTACTTCAAAGTATGCTACACTCCCCCCTTCAACCTTCCAACAATAAAAAATTTATGTTGGTTTACTAATATCAGTTGGATATGAGACCAAATCAGCTTAGGCTGGCCCATGATTTCCGAAGTCTTCCTTATGATCACATTCATGTCAGAGCCTAGATATAGAATGATATTGTCCATGTCATAGTTCCCTATCTGTGCATTGAGTCTAAACTTCTGATTTGCTATTTTCTTATGGTGGACCTAGTTAACTACTCTCTGTGCAACATGTAGCTATTTATCTTGGGCATAGTGGTCAATCATTCTAGAAGCACGCTTAAAGAAGATTTGTCTTTCATTAATTATAAACATCTTCTTAACAAATATTTCAATGTAATTACCTTTTGAACCTAGATTTATGAAGGTTCATATACTATAGGAATACCAAACATGGTCGATATATAATGCAAGGGTGGTGCACTCGAAGTTGATGCTATTTAATCTTCTCCAATTAATTCTTTTCTTGCTTGTTGGTAGGTCTCTTTCTCTTTTTTGGGATCAAACAAAGACAATGTTTCTATGGCTTTCCTTACCCATTGGTCGATTATATTCCCTTTATTTGTTGCATCTACTTTGGTTATTTTCCCTTCATGCATAATTGTTTCTATCTTTGGTTTTTCTTCATGCACTTCTGTTGCTATCATCTGTAAAATTTCATTCCTCTTTTCTTGCCATTTTTCTATCAGTTTTGGACAATCCTCTATCGTATGGTCTAGTCATCTATAATACATACATGTTTTGAAAGGATTCAGACACTCTAGTGATAAATGTTAAGGATGATTACAATTATAACATATGAATAAACCACTTCCTCGGCCTCTGAACCCTCCTCTGCCTCATTGATTATAACCTCCTCTAGGGTTATTAAAATGTGGGGCTCCCTCTTCTACTTATTCACCTTGGAATCTATAGACATATATATTTCACTCTCTCATCAATTCAACTGTGTGAACATCCTTCTCTTCATGTCCTACTAACTTGTGAAAGTTTGAAAATAGATTCCTCGGAGTACTTTGCTATTTCTGCATCAATTGACTCTTATGAGGATGGTGACCCACCATTTTACAAATCTCACAGAACAACCACGATGGATTCAAAGCTCTCGCATTCACATACTTTTGAAAATATGGACATTCATCTTTATGGTGACCCATTGTTCTATTGGTGATACACTAGACTCCCTCACACTTTTATTTTCCTTTCATTATTTCCTATAACTGAATAGTTAGTGCATCCAACTTTTACTGGACTTGAGCCATCCTCGTGTTATTCTCTCCTATATAAGACACTTCCGACCTCATAGAAATTTCCATATCTTATGAGTGTGACACAATATTCCGCTGCATCAAAGGGAAATGGGCACGTGGAAACAAACAAGAAATAAAGCACCCTTTGTGTTGTTCATCCAGAATATGGAACGTTAACCATTCTTTCAATATGTAAACCTTTGATCGTAGTGCCATAATGATTCATTTACTATTTTATTGATCTCCTTCATCTTTTTAATGCATTGTGACTGAGACTTAGGATTTTGGACTTTTTTCGAGATGGCTTGTCTTACCTCTGCCAATGTTCTAGTCTGATCCGTTGGTGTAGCATTCTAATATTTCATATACCATAATAGTGCACAATCTCTAAGGGCCATTTCCAACTACACAATCTTTACAACATTATCCTGGAAATTCTTCACAGTCTATATGGTGTCACAAATGAACAAATGTTGTTCCTGGTCTTCTCAAATGATCCCTCTAAAGAGAGGAATCCTTAAGGTGGGATCTACCCGTGCCATTATGTTCTATGCAATATTCATTCCTAATAATAATAACTTATTCTGACTCAACGTGTTAATTCCACTACTTTGATTACTTCTACTACTATTTTTATGTCCTTCACTAACTACAGTTGAAAAAATTTATGATCTTACCTCAGTTCTTAGCGATGCACACAGGCTTGTGGCCTTGACATAGAGTCTGATATGAGTAAAATCCTCTTCTACTAGACTGGGTTGATGGATTTTTTTCTTCTTCTATGTGCATAATCCCTTCGATCTAAAATATTGCACATGTGTCTCTTTCCTTTTTTTCAATGTGTTTCCCCTCTCTCTCAACCACAATCCTCTTCTGATTTGGTCTATTATTGAGCAAATTGCAGGTTGGGGAAATCTTGACCCAATCCACGTGATGTTGATAAAGGTGGGAGAGTCTACCCACCGTCACCTTAGAGAAACCCTCCCCTCACTTTAGTGAAGGATAAATCCAAAAAAATGGAGTAATCTAGGGTTACTCTAGGGGAAAATTAAATGGAAAGTGATATTATGGAAGTGATACCCCTATCATTCAAACTACTAAGTGGAGAATGGCTTGGAAATAAATCTAAGAGATGGTTAATGATTCCCAAGTACTTGAGTACAAACCCAGTAATATTATTGGACGAGAAAGGAAACCTTGTTTTCGTTTTTCGAAGCAATATATGATGATACAAATCAACAAATAAATGTCAACAATAGTTTCTAAATAAATTCCAAAAGTCAAGATAATGATTGAAGAGCTAAGCTAGGTATAACTAGTACAAATCAATATTGAAAGAGAAATACTTTAACATAAATGTAAGGTTGTTATAAATATGTGTTGTAGAGATATTTAATCAGTCTTATGTATGTAGAAAACAAGTTTTTATAGAAGAGAAATAATCCACAAAAATTGCATGTAATCCACCCAAAAAGTGTGCTAAGATTAGTAGATTGTAGGGGCAGAATATCAACAACTTTGGATGGCTGAATTGTGAGTTATTTAAGAAAATGTTTAGGGTTTTCTATAGCCCTATTGGTTGTAGATTTATTTTTGTAAAAATAGAAGGAATTTCTTAGAGAAATAAGATTCCTTGAGGGCTTTAGGAGGCCTCAAGAAACTAGAACAACTCCCAATTTAGACAATCTCAAAATCCTGAGTTTTCACGTTTATCAATATAATATTTTATTTTTCCAAAGAAACTGGATTATCACCTTTAGCTATTGGGTTATAGATTCAGGTAAATAATGATCTAGAAATTATATCCCCTTGACGATTTAATCCCTTTTACTCCCCAAGGCAAGTAATGCTAACTATGACATACTAGGAGAGTGTAAGCGCTTTAACTCCTCCTAGTAAAAACTTATGAAAAAAATTATTCCAATACGAAAATGATGGACATGGTGGGGTCATATTCCTTTATAATACTGAATAATTCTAGTAAATCAAACTTGTAACCAAGAAATGAAGCGACAATAAGATAGATTCCTTACCTAGTCCAAGCATCTACAAGGTAAACCTCCTTTTTACCAAGATTAATCATCCACAAATGCAAGAGAATAGCTCCACTAGAGATATTGAATCACATGATACACCAATATAAAAGAAAAACCATAACAATTGTTGGCATGTTTACAGGCAGAGTGTGCTTCTCATTGATGGCAAGATCAGAGTGTGTAGTGATGGAAAAATAGGAACAATGTAAGCTCAGGAGGATTAGTGCAGAGTTGCACACAATGCGTAGGTGTGCACCAGGGACGAGGTTAAATCATTACCAAAGCTCAAGAGAGATAGCATACTCAAGATCTTAGACATATCAAAGGTCAAGGCCTTTGACACTTAGAAATTATTCCAAGTCAGGAGGATGTGTAAGCTCAGGAGGAGAAGCGACAATGATCATTGGATCCCATTGAGAATTCCCGATGACTGTCAGATATGAATTCAGATAGGTCGAGCATGTAGTTGGAGGACATATCTCAGATATTAGATGTGAGCACGGGGTCCGACCGTCGTTGGATCCAGGAGAAACTGCACATTCTTTAAGATGCAAGGTGAAGTGGGCTTACAAAATCCTGAAAGAAGGAGGAACATCCATCTTCGGGCATGACACGTGGTCACGGATCATCATTTCGCTAACTAAAAGGTCAATGGAAGGAAGTTCTCTAACCTCCCAACTCGCGATATGTGAAATCGAAATAAGATCTGGGCCATTAGATCTGGATTAATCATGAAGGACAAATAGCCGTTAGATATGGTGAAGCTGTAAGGCGGATAAGACCAAGAATCATCCAACTCTCCAAAACTATGAAGGAATCCTGGCCATCCATCGAGGACTGTCGTGCATTGTTGGTTCGATAGGACACATGGCAAAAGATCGTCATTTCACTGACTGGAAAGTCAAAGGAGCGAAGTGCTCTTCTAATTGGAGAGTGGTCATATCTCATGGTCACATCATCGAAGGCTTAAGGGAAGGAGCTAATTACTAAGCTCCATCTCGGTGTTCGCAACTTGGAGTATTGAGACCCTTCATCATAGGAATCACAATATGCGAGATCACAAAAAGGTCTAGACCATCACATCACCAAGGATTATGGACCATTGATCAAGCATGAAGAAGGCTCGTGAAGTGGTGAAATCGCGATAAGATATAGATCATTGATCCAAGAGGGGCACGTGGTGATAGATCAAAGCATGACAAAAACAACGATATGCAAAATTGTGAAACACCTTTTGGCGCAGCCTGTGGTCACCGTCGGTAGTCACATGAGGGGAAGAAACTAGTGGTGCTAAGCTCCATCTCGAAGTCTTGGTGATCATGACTTGGAGTATTGATATCCTTCATCACAAGAATCATGATATGCGAGATCGTGATGAGATCTAGACTGTCAGATCATTGGAGATATCGACTATTCATCAGGCTCGATAAAGTTCATAAGTTCACGAAATATGAAGCACCTTTTGGCACAGCCTGTGGTCACCGTTGACGGTTAGGGGAGGGGAATAAACTAGTGGTGCTAAGCTCCATCTTGGAGTCTCAGCGATCACAACTTGGAGTGTCGAGACCCTTCATCACAGGAATGTCGAGATGCGAAATCATGAAATTTAGATTCTGTTTAGCACTGGGCCATAGCTAGTGGGCATATGAGATAAACATGAAATCATGCATATTTAATCCAACAGCGCTAGATAATTGGAATCTTGATCGAAGGGTTACTGTCTCACCTCACAGGTAATCGATCAGTTATGATTCAGTTAGCAGAACCAAATCATGGTTCTTGGACAATTGGAGATTCATTTTCTAATGCGTTTTCTTAGAGATTCAAGGTGTAACTAAATAGGTGGTATAGGATAAAATGGAGACACAATGACTGTGGATGGTTGGATGTTCTGAAGGAAAAAGGAATTGAACTGTAAGAAAGGGAAAATTACACTATGCGCAGTGTGAGATAAAACTTAGAGATGAGTAACAGATGAGGCATAGACAGAAGCAAGATGCAGTTTTTATTTTTTGAGGCTTGAGTGAGAGAAGTAGAGAAAAAGTGGAGTGGCAGTGAACAACCCGATGAGAAGAACCATGGCACGGTGAAGAGCATGCAGAGGCACTATGCATGGAGGATGAAGAAGGTGCATATATAGTATAAATATGCAGAATAGAGAAGAGATGGATTCTGCTGTGGAGAGGAATTACACACGGGAAATAACATGCTATGGGCAGGAGCTGAAATACATAGAAGAGTCATAATTCATAGAATCAAAATAAGACGCAGAGCATAAAGTGCAGCAGAGGCAAAGAACATAGATGCATAGCTGAGATAGTAAAAGAAGGTTAAGGTGCACTTGTAGAGAAAAGCAAAAGATCAGAAAGTGCAAGAATATGTAGGCAGAGAGACATTGATACAGGAGAGTAGAGCAGCATAGTAGAACAATGATAAGCCTAGTAAGCCAATGAAAACTATTGAATCACTGTAATAAGTTTCAGTAGGAAATGTTTATAATCATGGTGGTAGGGAGGTGCTAGGGAGGACTGTTTTCCTCAGAGGTTCAAGTGGGTGCTTGAACACAGGGAGTTGTAGCTTCCATATAAGACTCAGATATAAGAAGAAAAAGAAAAAACAATTGTTGATATAGTTCGAGAAAGACAATAAAAAACCTGATGAAGACTTTGCTCTACTAAAATTGGAATTAAAAGAGGCAAAGAAAATAGAGGACATTCTGAAACAACAATTATAGGAAAAGAAGGCAAGATGTAAAGCCTTGGAAGAAGAGGTAGTAAAAACTAGAAAAGAGATACAGAAGTTTAAATCATTGTATCTCCAAAATCTTCCATTCATTAAAGCCTCGGGAGAACTAAATGACATTCTGAGAAAACATAGATCTCCTTTGTTGAAGACTGGTTTAGACTATGTAGGTGGTTCAAGCAGCAAACTGCCAGAAAGAAAAGAGTCAATAAGGATGATAAAGTCCCAAGTCAGTAGACAATCAGACCATGTGAGTACTCTACTAGCAAATGCTAATAAAGACAAGATGATCCTTGATAAAAAACAAAGATATCAGAAGATGGAGCAACAAATTCCAAGAATAAGGCCATCCTTCAGGTACCAAACTTTCTTCCATGGTTACCATTTTTACTACTCTAATTTTGTTCATAAGATTGCAAATTTCCAAATTAAGTTCTGAGACATGCAACTGAGGAGATTAAGAAATAAACAATATTTGCAACATAGAACTAAACAACCATTGAGAAATATGCACCAATAACTTTGACCTATTGAACATTGAGCTCGAATTCTATAATTGTCATAACTTAGGCCACAAAGCTAGAAACTGCCATCTGAAGAATTACAAAGAAGATCTAAGGATAAAACCCTTAGCTAGAAATGCCAGCACATGGAAAAAGAAAGATAGTGAAAAACGGGGTCTAGTACTTTTAGCTCAAAAAAAAAGACCCTTGGTATATAGACAGTGGATGTTCCAAGCACATGACTCGAGACAAGGATAATTTTTTGTCTATAAGTAAAAGAAAAACAAGAAATGTGACCTTTCGAAATGATGAACCAGGTAAAATCAAGGGTAAAGGGATGGTAAGTTTAAGTAATGGAAAAGGAAAAGCCCAGGATGTTCTTCTGGTAGATAGGATGAAACATAATTTTCTCAGTGTAATTGAAATGTGTGACAGGGGATGTGATGTGGTGTTCACTTCCAAAGATTGTAATGTAAAGTCTGTAAACTCAGGACAAGTGGTGGCTAAAGGCATAAGAATAGAGAATAATGTATATGTGTTGAAAGAAGATAGAGAAGAGTGTCATCTAAGAAAATATGATGAAAGTTGGTTATAGCATAGGAGAATTCGACATCTAAATTTTGACCAGTTAATCAAGATAAAAAATCTTGAGGTAGTAAAAGATATTACAAGAAGATCAAGGCCAGAAGATTCTATGTGTAAACCCTACCAAGTAGGAAAACCAACTAGGACACAGTTTAAATCCAAGACCTCTACTTCAATAGAGAAAACACTCCAATTAGTTCATATGGATTTATGTGGACCATAAATATAGGAAGGAACATGGAAGCAAAACTACTTCATGCTGATCATTGATGATTACTCCAAACTCACTTGGGTTTCTTTTCTCAAAGAAAAAGATGAAGCATTTGAGAAATTTAAAATATTTAATGCCTTAACTGAGAATCAAATAGGCAACAAGTTAAAGACAACAAGGTCAGATAGAGGAGGAGAATTTAAGTCAAGTTATTTCAAGGATTTCTGTGATAAACATGGAATCAAGAGAGAATACACAATCCTAGGAACTCGACAGTAAAATGGAGTAGTTGAGAGGAAAAATATAATAGTTTAGAAAATGGTCAGGTCAATGGTGAATGAGAAGAAAATTTGTCAAACCTACTGGGTAGAAGCAATACCCACAATAGTCCAAATTATTAACAAATCCCACCTCAGACCACACAGTGACAAAACACCTTATGAACTATGGTATGGAAGACCTTCTTCAATCAAACACTTCAAAGTCTTTGGGAGTAAGTTCTACATAAAGAATAATAATGAAAACCTTGGCAATTATGATGACAGGGATGATGAAGGCATATTCTTAGGATATGGTACCAATAGTAAAGGATATAGGTGCTTCAATAAAAGATTGTATAAATTAGTTGATTTCATTGATTTAAAAGTTGATGAAGGAATCCCAGTAAGAGAGGTGAGAAATATTGAGTCTACTGCAGAGGACACAACTAAATATGAAGATGGATAGGTTGAAGAATTAAAAAAAGAAGACTCTGAGTCAGATGAAGATACAAAGACTCGGGAAGACTCAAATCAGCATATAGCATCAAATCCTTCCTCCATAATTACTCAAAAGAATCATCCTGCAAGTCAAATAATTGGTGAGAAATACGAAGGTGTACAAACTAGGAGAAGGATAATCAAATACACCAAGCAGTCACATATAGACTTCATATCCATGGTGGAACCCAGGAACTTTAATGAAGCCAATAAAGCAGTAAATTGGTTAAAATCAATGAATGAGGAACTGGATCAGATTGAGAAGAACAATACTTGCGAGCTTGTTCCTAGACCTGTAGATAAGAATGTAATTGGATCCAAATGGGTGTTTAAGAACAAAATGAATGAACAGGGACAAATTCTTAGGAATAAATCCAGATTGGTCTGTAAGGGGTATGCACAAGTTGAAGGACATGATTTTAATGAAACCTTTGTAGCAGTGGAAAGATTGGAAGCCATCAAAATGTTTCTTACCTATTCATGTCATAAGAACTTTAAAGTATATAGGATGGATGTGAAGTCAACATTTCTTAGTGGAGATCTAGAAGAAGATTTATATGTGGAGAAACCTGAAGGATTGTCACTAACATATAATCTTGACTATGCCTGTAAGTTGAAAAATGAATTATATGGACCAAAACAAGCACCATGAGCATGGTATTATAGACTGGAAAAAATTCTACAGGAAAAATGGTTCAAGAAAGGTAATGTTCACAACAATCTATACATTATGTTTGAAGGTGATGACTTTTTAGTTGTTTTGGTTTATTTAGATGATATTATTTTTGGATGCACTTATGACTCTTCAGTTCAATGGTTTGATAATTCAATGCAGACTGAGTTTTAGATGTCCATGATAGGAGAACTGTCATATTTTCTTCATTTATGAATCAATCACACTTATGCAGGGATATTTGTCTCTCAAGAAAAGTATTTGAAAGAGATGTTAAAGAGGTTTCATATGGAATATTCTGCACTTGTGAGAACACCTATGGTGGTTGGTTTAAATCTCAGTAAAGATGATATTTCACCTGATGTTGATCAAAGAACATATCGATCAATGATAAGCAGTATTTTGTACATCAAAACATCCTGGCCTGATATAATACAAGCTATTGGAATGGTAGGTCATTATTAGTCTTCTCCTAAACAAATTCATTTAGCAGCTGTCAAAAGGATATTCACATATTTGAAGGGTACAATGACTTATGGTATTCAGTATCCTAAAAATAAGAATTTTCAATTAACTACATATTCAAATGTTGATTGGGCAAATTGCTTGGATGAGAGAGAGAGCACCAATGGAGGTGCATTATTCTTAGGTGATTCGTTAGTAGCATGTATTAGTAAGAAACACAAATCTATTTCATTATCAACTACGGAGGCAGAGTACATTGTTGCTTCTACCTGGTGCACTCGAATCTTATGGATGATAAAAACTCTTGTAGATTTGAAGATAACTTATATTGATCCTATTCCACTTCAATGTGATAGCACCAGTGCTATTAGTGTCTCAAAGAATCCTATTCTCCATTAAAAAATGAAGCATATACCAATAAAGTATCATTTTCGCAAAGAGAAGGTTATAAACAGAGTTGTTCAACTGAATTACATTCCAACCATAGAACAAATTGTAGACATCTTTACTAAACCCCTAGCCAAGACACCATTTGAATATCTTCATCAGAAGCTGGGTGTCATCCCTTCTCTCACCTAAGAGATTCCATGTTGTCAGGGGGAGTATGTGTTCGTTGAATATCTGATACCTCCAAAAAGCACTGCAACAATTTAGGGGGAGCATTTTTTCTTTGACATTGATGTCAAAAGGGGAGAAAAGGTGTGGTATGGATGTTACAGTTGGAGGTCTAAGATGAATAGTGCAGCCTTTCAGGGTTTACATCAATGCAAAAGGAGGATTTTTTGGCATGTTTATAGGAAGAAAGTTCTTGTCATTGATGGCAAGAACAACAATGAACCAAACCTTGAGAATGCAGAAGACGAGAAATCTTAGAAGAGATAGCAGTTTCCATAAGTACAAACGAGGTCCAAGAGATGGACTCACAATAGAAGCAAAGGTTGAGACTCATGAGATCTTAGAAAACCTTGTAATTCAGAGAGATCAGAATCTCAGGAGGAAAAGCGACAGTGGCCATTGGATCACCAATCCAAAGGACCAACAACAATTGAGAATTTGATCATCCAAATTTCCATCAACTATCTGATTGATTTAAGTGGAAGGACAAGGTAAGAAAGGGCTGAGATCTAAGATCTCGATCTCCCGAATTTCCGTCAGCCATTGGATGAAAATAAATGGAATGATTGGATAAGGAAATATGGAGAGTCATTGGATTTAATCCAAGGAAAAGTTGCATCACAGACAAAACGATTTGTTGATCTAAGATCTTGATCAACGAAAACCATTCGCTTTATGTCTAAATATGTGAGTAGGTTATGCTCTGGAAAAATCACTTTGAAGAGTTTCAGTATGAGATTTGAAATCCTCGAATCCCAAAGATCCAGAGAGTCAAAACAAAATCTCAGTCGTTGGATCATCTGAAGTAAATTTCAGCCGTCAGATCATTCTAAAGTGGAAGGATAGGATAAGTTATAAGAAGGGCATGCTAATCTCAGTGCTCGATAATCAGGCCCTCATATCTACAGTTGATAGGGAATATCAAACCCCCTCGATCTTTCTGCCTTTAATTGTGGGGGGGGGCAATCCGAGTTGTTGGTATTTTCCATGTGGGACCCTCATACATGTCACCTTCCTGACAACTTGAACCCCCCTCTCTCATTACCACTTACTTACTAACACCTCCTCCAAGTAAACCACCAAACCACCCATACATACCACTTCTACACTCCAACATCAAACTCCACTACCCGCTACATGTCACACTCCACTACCGCACTCTACATCCACACTCCACTACACTGCCTACACATCTCACCCATGTCACCAAACCACCTCAGCAAGGACATGTGGAAGACCACATCAACAAGGACACGAGTCGTCCAATCTGAAATATCACTTCGGGTGTATTTTCAATCATTGATCATAATACAGTGGAAGGATAGTGTAAGTTTGAAAAGTTGAAATCTCAAAGTTTTGAAGGGCGAATTTCTGACAACCGTCCATTTCAATGTTTGATTAAGTCCTAGTAATTGGATTGAACAATTAAAGTATGAGTGTAAGGATCAAATCTGACCATTGATTTGTTTCCATGAAATAAATCGTCTGATCTTATTCGTCCATTCAAGAGAATGGTCAATATCATGAGATCGATGGTCCCGTCACATTGCGGGGATTGAAGGTGTGTGAAATTTAAAAAATGAAGGTGGTTCACAATCAAAACCACGGTTTTGGAGAAAGGACGCGTGGAGGCTCATAGTGAATTGTGGGCCGAAAAGAGGATTGCCCCCAAACCTCCTTTGGTCATGCTTGCAATCACGTGGTCACATGAGAGCATCTCCCAAGGTCACATCAGCGAAAGATTGAGGAAGGAGATAGCGCTGCTAGGCTCCACATTGGAGGCTATGCATTGAAAAGTAAAAAAAAACATCTATGTGTATAATCCAACTATGTTTATCCAGATGAATCTGATCGAAGGGTTGTTTTCTCATCTTGTGATTACTTGATCAATTACGATTCAATTACAATAACCGATTCATTGTCTCTGAAAGGTTGAATCATTGTTCCTGAGTATTGGAATCATGATTCCTTAGCGTTTTGAGATTCCTGATATTGAGCATTGGTGATGTATAGTGTAACGGATTATCAAAGCATGAATAAAATAAATATCTTGAGACAGAGGAACGCTATTGTTTCTCGGTAAAAAAATTTGAACTATGTGTAATCAAGTAGAGAGCATGAACAAAGTGTAAAAAGATGCATAGATGAAGAACACAAGCTGGACAGAGCATAAATGGTAAAAACGATATACGGTATGAGAACCTAAGAGCATGATAAGAATAGAGGAATAGCATATGGAAAGAAATAGCAAGTGGAGCCGATCATGAACAAACAGAACTAGGCTAGAATTGCAGAACAAAGAAGAACTGGTAAACATTGAAATGTCTGTATTATTGTAAAGTATTATTGAAGCAATGTTTTAGAAAACGGGGTGGTAGGGTGGTGCTAGGGAGGACTATTGTCCTCAAAGTTTCAAGTGGGTTCTTGAACACAAGGAGTTGTAGCTTCCATCTGGTTGTAGCCAGAAAAACTAGGGTGGTAGGGTGGTGCAAGGAAGAACCATTGTTCTCTATTAAACAATTTGGTGCATGTGTGACTAGAAGTTGGTTCTTCCATCTAGTTGGTGCTGGAACACATAGGGAGGTGGTTATTCCTTCTAGTGCGTGCTAGAGAAACCATAGGTTTGGTGTTCTCTACAAGTTGCAGCTTGTTAAAGAAAAGGTTGTAGCCTCATTTTGAGTTGGTGCTCAAAGAAAGATGATGTATAGAACTTAAAATACTACCTATCATTTGAAGAAGAAGAGGTTTTCTCCCTTTATGTGTTTCCTCATGAATATATGTCTCTGTGTATATCATATGTGTGATTGATATTTGTTGTTTATGTTGTTGATGTCTTGCATAATCTTGATGATCACTTGGAGAAGGTTAATAATATTTTAATAGGAATAAAATTGTTTAAGCACAGTAGCAACTGATTCACACCCCCCTCTCATTTGTATTAGTAATTTCAACAGGAACATGTCGACATCCAAACTAGGAGAATCATTGTTGGCATAAGGGTAGACCCACGGTTCAATGCTTACAACAACGCACTAAAAAAAACCTAACTATCGGCCCTTTCGACAACACCTCCGAAGCAGATGAAGTCTCACCCGAGGTAGAGGCAGGGGTGGTTGTAGGACTCAGATGTCTGCAACCTTAGATGGGACATAGATATGATATTGTAACACCTTAATGGAGAACTTAGTAGTTATACTTAATTAATATTCAGTCTTAGCTTACAGCGTAGCTAAACCCTAATAATAGATAAGCATTTAATTCACAAAGATCCAATAGATTCAAACACTCAACATACAAACATAGATCATATCTAGCATTCATTCATATTATTCAGCACTAAGCTATCACATTAGATTCTTCTAAGAATATATCAGTGCACTAAGCCTTTAACCACATAGACAAGATAACAACCATAAAGCACTAAGAAACCACAACACGGGGTATACGTGGTTCACCCCCACCTTGGGGCTACGTCCACCAACTCTTCTTCTTTATTTCTTTCTGTCAATGTTCTACATGTCTGGAGCCATGATACCTTATTCCATAGAGGATAGGAGATATGCATGCACTCCGCTAGATCCTCCTTCCCTGAGTTACAGCACAAAGCCTCTTCACAGTCTCTTACATTCACTTGCACTTAGCTCTGCAAGTTCTCAACATAACATGCACAAACAACTTACAAGTTGCACTTAGCACAGTGTCTAGCCTCTCTTTGATCACATAGATCAAATTAATTCCTACATCGCCTAGATTTTTATTTATACATTACAAAAAGGGCCTAAACATGGGTAAACCCATGGGATGACATACCCATAGTCGTTCCATAATCCCAAAGCCCAAAAATCCCTAAAAAGGGGTCGAGATCCCACGATCTCCGCTTCGACTTGCGCTTTGTCTTCGACAGCCTGTCAAATTCCCAAAAGTAGGTCAAACATGACCAAGGATCCTCACAACTTGGTCAAGGGCCAAAAGCCCCACAACACTCACCTGTGACTCATCCCGAGTCACTCTGGTCTTGGTAGCTCTGCTTCAAAAGCCTCAAGCTTGGCATGAGCTTCTTCGACCTGTTGCCCTGCCACGACGTCCTGCTCGATGAACTCTTTGATTACTCCTTCATTGACAGTTCCCTCTAAGCATTATTCAGCTGTAGTGATGACTTGATCAAGTTCTTCTCCTCAGCCTTCAATCTATGCGAATAGTTGCCAAGCCTCATCCTATATTGGTTGGAGTCTCTGAGTCACTTCCACGACTTTGCCTTGAATGGTGTGGACCTTTTGTTGGTCAGTGCGTTATTCTTGGGATCGCTTCATCCTCTCAACGACTAATAAGGGATTTAATTCAGGATCTTTAGTGAGTCTCTCATAATTTTGGGCACTACAATCACATAATTGTTTACATTCCATGGCAAGGGCCTTGATTCTCTCAACTTTGCTTCGAGTAGTTGCTTCTCTTTGATCTCATACATCTGGCGGGGTGTTGGGAACTGTTCATAGCTCTAAGTCTGTTATTATTTGTTGACATTATTAGATAGCTTCCATGAGTTGCACTACTTAATGCTCCACTCGATCTTCTACCTTTGGCTCTAAGCCCGTCGCAGAGAGAAGTCCTCTGTCGACTAATTCTTTTACTTCAAGATGCTTTGTGAGCAACTGCTCTTTCTCCTAATGGATTTGTGCTTTCTCCTCTTCAAACATGGTTTGTAGGTCATCCTTCTGCTTTTGGGAAACTCAACGTTTCTCTAACATTGCTTCTTGGTCTTGTTTCAGGGTTGTTGTGGTCTGGTCTTTCTCATCTTGTTCTCGACAAAGGTGAGCTTTGGTCACATGAACTAGTTTGCGGAGTTGGGTAGGATCATCTCCCAGCTCTGGTTCTTCTGATGGTGTGGGCGCAGTGGATACTGTGTGACTAGATTGAAGGGCTTGTTGTAACCCTATGAGTTTAACTTCAATTCTGTTGTAAATCTCCTCCTTCTTGGCTTCATCTTTCTACAAGATGTCCCATAAGGCATCTACTATGGCTGCGATGATGAAGTCGAAGTCATCTACAGTGAGAAAAGTCTGCATCTTAGTCAAGGTGGCTCTGGATTTCTTTTAGGAAGTGGGTTTCATGGGGGAAACCTTCCTTTTATTCAAGGGATTAGCCTCATCAACAAGATCCCTAGATGGTGTTACTTGTCATTTCTTATGTTGATCTTCTTTTCCATTGGTCTTTTCTTGACCTTCTTCATCATTACCCCCTTGACCAAGTGATAATGAAGGATTTTCTTCCGATGCACTTCTCAAGTCTTGGACCTCTTCAGTCTTCTTCCTTATGTTGGGTCCATGGGTATCCTTTACTTCATGAGTGGTCTCCAGGCTATCGATTAGTTCAGGGTCTGACATTTCTGCGGGGTCAGTGGGGATGAGGACATTTCTCTTCGAGGTCCTCCTCTATGAGCTTCTAGTATGACTGAAGCTCTTTTTTATTCTCATATGAACACGCGATGATATAAATAAAGTTTCATTCTACGCGGAACTTCCTGAGAGGTTGGAACCGATGTAGGGTGTTTTTCATCATGTGAGGGACAACTTCGATATCCCTCTTCAGTTGGAGATAATATGTATGAAAGACCGCGTTTGACTGCCACTGTTTTCCCATATCACTCAAGTACAAGAGCATGGTGAATTTTGCAGCGAGTAGCTCAAACAACTCAATTTCTAGGAAGGTCATACCTTCCAACATCTCCCAAGAAGTAAATGCAATGAGGATCAGGAGCCAGCTAAAGTGTAATTCATATCCTTGATCATGAGCTTCACAGTAGTCTAATTCCAACAAGCTGACCAAGTACTTCACCTAGTTCATCTAGAGTCCTTCTACACATTTTTTGGTGAGGTCAACAACAAATCCTGTGACCTGTGTAGGTCAATTCTTTCTCACAAGATTTCCTACAATCAGCTGGAAGGCTAGGTGCACCACACCATTCTGGAAGGAAGCTACCTTGTAGCCTCACATTCCCTTTTCTACATCACCATATGTGTCTTTGATATCTTGTGCTAATGCGTGCTATGTAGCCTTCTCTGGGTAGAAGTCGTGCGGGTTGGGTCCCTACATGCTCGATCTGGTGATCCTATGGATCAACATCAGATTGATTGTGATGCATCGGTCTAATGGTTATCATGCTTCCAATGGCTATATCACTTCTCCATGGACAAGTGCCATGTTGCACTGTTATGATATCCCAACGAAGTTCAAGTCTTACAAGCCTTCCTTCTACGAAGTCCCCTCTGGAACCTTCTATAACTTTTCTATCTTTTCTCTCTTCTTACTGAGCTTCCTAGCCTTCTTCTCAGTGATATTCATCTTGGTATTCCTCTTTCCATCCTGATTCTTATCTCCTTTTGGAAAAGTAACTTTGTGTTGTTGATATTATTTCATAGAGTTAGAGAGTAATACTTCTTCTCTATCTAGGTTAGGTATTATACTCGTCTATGAGTCAGTTTGTGTTCTTTCAACTTTGACATCCAAGCTTCTGGTTCTGAGTAGCTTTGATCTGTTCTCCCATTCTTCAATCAAGTGTGATATCCTCCTACTCATGAAATCTTTTAGTTCTTTCTTCTTATTCTCTAATACTTCCTCTTCTTTTCTTCTTGCCTGATCCTTTTCAATCCAAGGTTTTCCTAGTAATATAGAAAATGGGGTGTTGTTATCAATAAATTTAACAACCTAAAAATCTTCCTGTGTCGAATTTTGATGAGCACTCATAGATATTTGGGTGAGTATTTCACATAGGGTTATCATCTTTCATCTAAATAATCCTATACCTCCTAATGAAGGAATCATAGCAGGCTTTCCTAAATTTTCCCAAGTTCTTTCTGTCATGATATTTACCTATGTTTCTTCATCCAGGACGTAGTCAATGTCAAAGTCTCCTATTCTTACTTCTATGTGCTCTTTTCCTTTGAAGATCTCTGATAAGTTGATATTCTTTTGATCATTCAGGGTTTATTTCATTTGTAGCAAGACATTCTCTGATTTTTTCTGGGGTTCTTTCATGGTCTCAGTTTCTTGACCTCCCTTAGGGTTTTCTTGTCTCATATTCATTCAGTCAAGATTAACAATCATTCTAGGGTAATCTAAAACTTCATGATCCATAGATTTACAACAA
This sequence comes from Picea mariana, assembly GCA_032191745.1. Taxonomy (NCBI): domain Eukaryota; kingdom Viridiplantae; phylum Streptophyta; class Pinopsida; order Pinales; family Pinaceae; genus Picea; species Picea mariana. Next base: position 31,413 of record JASDQU010751176.1, on the reverse strand, counting down.
AGACAACTAGGTCTTCTACCAGGGAATTTCTTAGCAAGATGTCTCGGTCTTTTACAACTATAACAAAGAGTTAACCCTCTCTTTCTTTGACATGATCCCCAACCTTTCCTGTATTGCACACTACGATCATAGTAGCTAACCTGCAAAAAATTATTTTTAGGGTCCTGCATCCATTTTTTAGTCCAAACATTCTTTCTATGAATAGGAATAACATATATTTCATTATTTTTGTCAGATCTACTCATATCAAACCTTATTTCATCTAGTTGTGCTCTACATTTCAAGCTAGGACAAAATTTATCAAACATACCCAGATCCATACTTTTGAAACAAAAACTTCCACTTATCTTACCTTTTCAATCAAAACCTTTCACTCTTATTACCTTTATCAGAGCATAAATCTTTAATATCTTACCTCTTTAACAAAAACTTCTTAATTTACTTTTATCAGAGAAAAAATATTTCACATCTTACCTGTTTTCTTTAGATCTAACCTTTCTTCTTGGCACAGAGCTTCACAGTTCAAATAGAATACTGCACACTAGGGAAACAGATCTACACACAAATCTTTCTCTTTTCTGTAGTTCCCAACAATCATAGTTTTAGATCTCGACAACACAACCATTTGTTGGCATAGGGGAAGACCCATGGTTCAACACTTACAACAATGAACCAACAAAACCCTAACTATCAACCCTTTCGGCAACACCTGCGAAGCAGATGAAGTCTCACCTGAATTAGAGGCAGGGGTGGTTGCAGGACTTAGATGTCTGCAACCTTTGCTGGGACACAGATATGTGATTGTAACACCTTAACATAGCACTTAGCAGTTATAGTTCATTAATATTAAGTCTTATCTTATATCACAAATTAACCCTAATAATATATCAACATAGTATTCACATAGATCCAATAGATTCAAGAACTCAACATACCAACATAGATCAGATATAGCATTCATTCAAATTATTTAGCACTAAGATATCACATTAGATTCTTCTAAGAATATATCAGTGCACTAAGAATTTAACCACATAAACAAGAGAACAACCATAAAGAACTAAGAAACCACAAAACGAGGTATACGTGGTTCACCCCCACCTTGGGGCTACACCCACCAACTCTTCTTCTTTATTTCTTTATGTCAATCTTATACATGCATAGAGCCATGATATTTTATTCTGTGGAGGACAAGAGATCTGTGTGCACTCTGCTAGTTCCTCCTTCCCGGAGTTACAACACAAAGCCTCTTCATTGTCTCTTACAATCACTTGCACTTATCTCTGCAATTTATCAACATAGCATGCACAAAGCACTTACAAGTTTCACTTAACGCAGTGTTTAGACTCTCTTCGATCACATAGATCAAACTACTTCCTACATAGCTTAGATTTCTATTTATACATTACAAGAAGGGCCTAAACATGGGTAAACCCATGGGAGGACATCCCCATACCCGTTACATAAGCCCAAAACCCAAAAAGACATAAAAAGGGGCCAAGATCCCGTGATCTTCACTTTGACTTGCGCTCCACCTTTGACAGCCTGTCGAAATCCCAAAAGTAGGTCAAACCTAACCAAGGATCCTCACAACTTGGTCAAGGGCCAACAATCATCAACCAGCAAGAGGTCATCGTCGTCTCTTTCTGACCAGAGCACCTACAAGTAATGTACAAGATTTCCCCTACTCCTAAATACACTTATAATGCCACATTTCTTCTAGAGTTTGAGAGAAAGGAATGCACCCTGTTATCACATTAATTTGTAAAAGGGTGTGTTTTCCTAAGAATTTGGTCCCTTGGAAAATGAATCAAAGAAAATGGGAAAAAAACCCATAAATAGGCTTATATCCTAAGTTGGAGGTGTGATGTGACCTTTTAGCATGATGTGATAAGACACGCGCAAATTTACCTGGTCAAGATTGGTGCGCCTCAGATCCACGTTCGTTGAACATATCGAGGCTTCAACATGCACACAGGATAAAGTTTGTAGGGTGGGACGGGAACAAAACCATGTTTTCTTAAAGGTGTTACGTGTCATCCAAAGACACACATTAGGCCCAAAAGTGGGGAAGTTTCAAACTGCTTTTCGTAGCCCCGATATGCATATGTGACTATTATGTCCTATATTGGCTTGACAAGTGGCCACTCCCTTATCACTTTCTCTCCCTCCACTTGTCTTCTACTCATCATCCTATCGATGCCCATCCTCTTCTCATATACCGCCACCTATGCCACCTTTCCCGACATCATATTTGTACCAGTCCACCTTAGATTTCACTCATGTGGCCCCTACACTATCCACATGACCATCTCCCATCCGCCATTTTATTCCTAGAGTGCCAATCACCTCGTCAGATGCCACATCCTACAGGTGCAGAGTAGACTTGATCCTTCCTCGATCCCAATGAAGCAGTTATTGAGGTTGGTTGGTGGTGGTTGAATGTAATTTTTGCCATAAATAGAAATCCGATGAAAGGACTGTTAATTAGTTGGCTCATCAACAGGTCCATTCTAAAGCCCACTTGCGTCAGATAGAAGTTCACGTCTGGTCAGAGACTGCATGCACAGTCATACATGAGGCATGAAGTAATTCCTTCAATGCAGCTACTTCAATATGCTTATATGATTTTTTTTTTAGCATAAATACTGAGTTTTGATATTTTGTAAGGGTCAATGGTTGAGCTAAGCTCCTGCATTGTAAACTTTTAGAGAAGCCTCTAGTTTTTGGTTATGTATCTATATTTGAGACTTCTTGTTTAATTTAAGTCGATTTTGTTTCATACCTCTGTAACAACTGTGTTAAAACACTTGGACATGGAAGATCCAGTCAAGGGTCGTTACGTTTTTGTTACGTAGGTTTGATCACAGTGACATCACTGCCATTTTTTAATCAGTTCTCTGTGTTTATTTCCTTCCAAATATGAATGACCTAGGCATGGATGATCCAGTTGGGTAGTTGTAATCGAATTTTGATGTATGTTTGATTTCAGTTCATAATAAATTCATTCATTTCCTTGAAGCTTCAAGCCAAGAAGATCTTGTCTTCTGAGTTTTTCCCTCCTTGGTTGTTGGAAGACCAAATGTCCATAGCATACCACTTCATGCCCCTTAAGTTCATCCCCACTACTCACCACTATATTGCAAATTACTGATTGAATTTAGATCAAGACCTCACTTGCCTATACATACCATCCCATCTTTCTGAGTTAAAGTGATATAATCTTGAGACTGCATCCATTAGACCACCCTTTAAATCTATTCACTATGAGATACATACTGATGGCTATTGGGATTACCTTTGCAGCAATATAGAGGTGACTTCCAGTGTTAACACACCCAATACACTAGAAATGGTCATGATATAGTCAATACCTGGTGGGGACATCCAAAATATTTAGAGTCGATGCTCATGGTATGTACGCCACGACGTCTTTAGATGCTCATATGTTGTATGTATCCATGATGCTCTATCTCCTATTTGGAAATAAGAATACTACGCATTTCTCACTTGAGTGGGTAGCCATCATGAATGAAGTATCCAAGGGTTACACCTTCAACTGGGCCAAAATGTTATCTGATAATTTGGCCAAGGAAATCGCTGAGTATAAGTCAACAAAAACAAAAGGGCATACTAATCCTTTTTATATGTCAGAATATGTTATGGATGCCATTTGTTTCATAACCCCTTTTCCCTTGATGAACTGGAGTTGGACCCTTTCCATTTCTTAGTGAATTCATTTTTATCACTCCAAATTATGGGAGGAGAATGCCAAAGATTTCTTCTACGAAATCTGTCACAATGTTGTAGTGCATGTTCATATAGCTATTTATGGTCACCCCGATATTTCAAAAAGGATTATGGGGAACCTAGGAAAGATTTCAAACTGGTTCATTGAGGAGAATTCCTCCTATATAAGAGTATTTGGTTGTTAAGTTCCTCCTCATGCCCTCCCATAGTTTTTACCTGACAAGTTGGTGTGCAGAGAAGTGGTGTACCAGTCAATGGAAAGAGGTATCAGCAAGGAGTTGAAAGCAACTCACAAAAAGGTCTCGCTAACTTTCCCCATTCAATTTGGCATGTTAATATTATTAGATTTTGGTCACTCTAAAGTCGAGGCCATAGCCCTGGAGGATGTCAAATTAGTTGACATCGAATTCAAGAAGCATGATCCACATAATATAGTGGAAAATTATCTGGGTCAATTTGACATGAACTGATACATCCATGAGAATTCCCCTTATGACAAAATGTTCATGGGTTAGATCTTATGAGGAAGTCTAAAGAAGATTCCAAGCTCTTCCTCCTAACCAACAAGTTGGTTTCCTCAACTTTTAGAAACACGTATGAAACAATCTACCAAAGATATTGAAAGGAGATTCAATACGCATGCCTCTTTCACAGGAATCTAGGCCTATAGGATCAAAGCCAAGTTGCTCTGCAGAGCATGAAGTTGAGGAAGTCCCGAAAATTCCAAAAGTGTTATTTCATGAAATAAGAACATCATTGTCAAGACTGAATGATCCACAGGTATTATCTCAGTTTGAATCTTTCATGAAACTTGGACAAGTTGTCCCTCATTCAATACATACTACTCCTGTTGGCACCCCGAATACAACAGGACACAAACCTTCCACTAAAATTAGTGCTCCTACCACATCATTAACCCCTCGACAGACCAGCTTCAAAAATCCTAGTTTTGAACTCACTTTCGTAGGTAATATTACTCCTATCTTACCCAAAGAGATTCCTCCCTTAGATTTCTTTTTTAGTAAGAAACGAAAATCCATCGTAAAGAGAGAATCTCATAAAAAGGATGGAGTTATCACTAAAAGGAAAATATTGGTATATGATGGGAGAGACCATGATGGTCTAGAGTTTGAAAAAGAAGTTACAGGTTCATTAGGGGATTTTTACACTACCAATCAATGATTAGTGGACAATTTAATCGAACAACTGCAACATAAATTCCTCTTGGTAGAACAACTGCAAAATGAGATATTTAATACAAAACAGACTGTCATAAGTAGGATGAACAAGGACTTTGAGCAAATCAGGGCTAGTCATCAGCATCAAATCAAGAAGTTACACAATAAAATTGAGCTTCTCTACCAGATTTCACTGACCAAAAAAGGATTGATTACTCAGCATGAAAACTTTATTGAGAAACTATAGGCGATATAGACCCTAAAAAAGAACAAAGCAGTAAAGATTTCATCCTTCAGAGAACAAGCATCGTAATTCAATAACAGGTGGGAAGTTTCCTAGCACGAAATCTATCTAAAAGTATATTCTATCCAGAAAGGATATCAGGTAGTAGACCTTTCCCTAAAGGATATTTATATCAATAAAGAAGAGGCATGCTCAGATCGATCTAAATTTAAAGAAGTTCTCATATGGAAGCAGAGAGTTAATACTCCTGGTCTTCCCCTTCTCTCTCATTCTGAAGAAGTAAGAGGCGAAATGGCCCTAAATCTCTGGGGAAAAAATATGGAAGAAGGAAATAAACTTGCCAGAGAGGTAAAAGAGTCTTTTCTAGAGGCATTATCTTCAATAAATAAAATGTTGATTGAGGTCAAAGGGAATAGTATCTCAGAATCCTTAGTGTAGATCAAAATAGAAATGAGCCAACAAAGCTCCAAAAATAAAAAGGAAGATACTCAAGGATCCATCCAAGAGATGAGCCATATTGATCTTTTTAAAATCAATATATGGTTGGTTAATCCAAGTTCACTATTTCAGGTCACAGTCTAAGAGGTGAACAAGATCCAGGAGAAGCTTCCACAAATACAAAAGAAGATGTTTTCTTTTGAACTAAATGAAAGGATTGAGCCTTCAAGATTCATGGTAGTATTAATGGGCAGGTGCACCCAATGAATTGACGAGGGAAATGTGAGTTTAGCTGGGAGAAAATGAAAAAGCATGCAAAAATTTCACTTTCTCCGCCCACTCTACCTTTCACCCTCCAAAAATCACTTATCCCATCTATCCCTACCAACCGCATTCTTGCATCCACTCATCTGAACTCCTTATTGGACACTTGTTCCCCCATCATTCCTTTCGCTAACAATTACTCTTACATGTAACTGTTATCCATCCCTTAATGAGCCAATGATGAGTTATTCATTTAATTATCCCCCTCATGTATTGAACTGCAATTCCTTATTCGAGTGAGCGCCTCTGAAGGGACATATGGAAATGAGATATAATGAAAATGAAACTAAGTCGAATTATTTTGGTGGACCTAATGGACATGTGTAACCAACTAAAATATCAAAGGAAAATTACAAACAAAGAGACAGAGGAAGCGCCAGCAAAACCCAACAATATTTGCATGTTGTTGTTTTATTTCGATGTATTCTATTTTTAGTCAAATATTGTGCGAAGTCCAATGGTTTTCAGTTTTGACAGATTTTGTATAAATACATAGATTTTAGATTTGTTTGAGGCTTCTTCTTGCCGAATGTAAAATACAAACTCTTTTTGAGTATTAATACAAGTGCAGACAAATATTCTAATTTTTGTTCAATTTGAGTTATGTGTTCCCTCTGTGTTTCCATTTCTCTGAATTTCTTTCTGTAATTCTTGAAGAGTGATTGATTGCAATTTAGTACTACATCTATTGTGATACAAAAATATCAAGGTTCATTTGATAACAAATTTTCCTCTATTATTACTATGAGTAAAACAAGAACTATGATATGTGTGAATAGCTACATTTTTATCTCTTGTTCAAGGGTGCATATTCTACTGTTCTTCTACTATAAACAAGGTGAGAGTTATCTGTAATTGATTGCTAACCTTGTTTTAACAATTTTGTAAATTTATGCAGGAACATCAATCCACCTCAGCAAATGCGCCAAAGTGCCAGTAAACAAACACATTATGGAGAAAGGGAGAGGCATTAAAACTCCCATTTTTAAATTTGAAATAATCATATACAGATTATTGTGTTGTAAGATTTTAAATGTCGGGCCATACCTTTGTACAGGTAGTGGTTGGATTTCCTTAAAGGGTTTCTTGTAGCAGGCCCAGATCATAGTGAAGTATGGATAAATATTTATGAAACCTCAATGTAATAGATGAGGTTCGGTGAGAGAGGATGATCTCATAGGGCCCCTCTTTTGTAAAGAAATCTTGTATCAAATTTCATAAGGCAGATAGGAAGAGAATGATAGAGAGGCATGAGGAGGTAGAATAGTTTTGAGAGAGAGAGAGCTAGAGAGAACTGGGACTTTGTCACAGTCCAATTTTTGTAAAAATATGTATAGATACACAAAGATAATGGAAAAACCATTTTTCCTGCTTATTCGTTGTTTATGTGTTTCATGAATGAATGTTGTAGATATATGATAATATTTATTTATAGTGGGAAGATAGATTTCATTTATATTCATTAAGTCTCATAATATCGTTCTGGATTCTTTAGGCTATGCAAGGAGTGCACAATAAAACATTGGAAGTTCTGAAGCCAGTGCTAGTAGTGCGCATATGAACTCTGCAGAGTCAGAAAAGAATGTGCCAGAAGGGCATACCAAAGCGATCACAAGCTCAAGAGGAACCTCAAGGTTACTAAATACCTTAGAGGTGGGGGACTATGTGAAAGAAGCACAGAGAAACAAAGTTACTGAAAACACTATCGAAGCTCTGCCAAGTGGGCATTGAGATGGTGCATGTGTGCATAGAAGAACTCTAGGTCGAGTTTGGGAGAAACATATTTGTTGAATAATCTGTGAAGAGAAGATATGCAAGGAGTGAATTGAGAAGAAGGAGGCCAGGACGGTGAGAAGTAATTCTTGTTCAAGAAATCCTTTGAATCCGAGTTTGAAAAAATACCGAGAACGCAAGGTGTGTGTGGGGATTGAGAGAATGGAAGTGGAAATTCTTTTGACTTTGTGATATGTGAAATCCCAACGGTATCGAGACCGTTAGATATAGAGCAACGTGAGCCGTTGACTTGATATTCTGAAATATCAGAATTTTGAAAGTCGGAGATGTGAAGGAAGTTGTGACTTGGAAGTCGCAAGTCACAAAATCACGATTTGCGAAAAGAGAATCTAGACCATTGGATCTATAAGGGATACATTTCAACGGTCTCAGAGATCTAGAAGGAGGTGGATGTTGAAGAGTGAAACAGACAAAGCCCAAAGAGATAAAGAGCCCAAAGTCGTCGATCTACAAAGGGACACTTGTCGCGAGATCGTGAGCTCCAGGGGAAGTTACACAGGAGTTTCACATTTGAGAACTGAAATAGATGAATCCCGAAGCTCCAAAGGCTAGAGATATTCTAAGCCATTGGACAAGGAGAGGAGACATGGTGGAAATATGTGAAATTTGGGTAAAGTTTCGGAGCGATTCATAGTCGTTAGATTTAAGAGGACACGTGGTAGGATTCTATGTATTTGGGGAGAAGGAAAAGGGTTGATATTTAATACCTCAGAATTCTAGAACCCAAAGAGGATCTCGACCATTGACCAGGAAGAGGAATACAAGACTATTCATCTAGTTAAGGAGATCAAGGACCCGAAGCGAGAGCACAATCGTTGATTTAGGATTTACGTGTCAACAAATCTTCCACTCTGGGAGATGCTTAGTTAGCAGAGGCAAGAACTTGAGAATTGAGATTCCCAAAGGTCAGACTCGTGGAGGAGATCCTAGCCATAGATTCAATTGTACAAGTGGCAACATATCTTCCACTCTAGAAGATTGTCACGTCGAGGAGAGTGGAGTTTGAGAATTGAAAATCTTAGAGGCCCGAAAGATGGAGTCAACAATAGTCGTTGATTCGAACATGACTATGCTTCGACAGATCATAGATATCTAAGGAGACGCGTGGAAGGAGGAAATAAGAGAGGAATGAAGGTTGATAATATTCGTCGATCACAGGAAATTCCAAAGGATTGTGAGATTGATGATAGAGAAGGATTGCAGGGCTAGTACATGTTTGGACGATAATAATTCTTTAGTGGGCCACTATTTCAACCACGGTTTTGTAAGGTAGATACTTGGAAGCTGGAGGAGGGTTGTAGAGAGAAAAGAGGGTTGGTCTAAAACCATTCTTTCCCATGCCTGTAATCATGCATTATCACAAGTGTTAGAAAAATAGGACCGCGGAGCAATAAAATAAAACAAATGCAGAAACAAAACAAAGAAGACACACAATACAAGAGAGACACATATTTACGTGGTTCACCCAGTGTGGGCTACGTCCACCGGAGAAATTGCTAGGTCCTTCCCTTATTATTATCCAACAAATGAAGGGATACAACCTACAACAAAACCCGCTGTAACTTCCTCTTCTTTCTCTCACAATCTCCTCTCTAAGATTACAATATTCACCATCACTCGTAGCCGCAATACATTTCCCTCATAAAAGATGGTTTCCTTCTAGGGAAAAAAACGCTAACATAATCTCTACCGTTAGATCTACGACCTTATAATGAACGGTCCAGATTTACAATGAAATTACAATATACTTTTACA
>JASDQU010751176.1:2663-20668 GCA_032191745.1 Picea mariana | reverse complement strand
TAAAACAAATGCAGAAACAAAACACAGAAGACACACAATACAAGAGAGACACAGATTTACGTGGTTCACCCAGTGTGGGCTACGTCTTCCAAAGAAATTGCCAAGTCCTTCCTTTATTATTATCCAACAAATGAAGGGATAAAACCTACAGCAAAACCCACTGTAACTTCCTCTTCTTTCTCTCACAGTCTCCTCTCTTAGAATACAATATTCACCATCATCCATAGCCGCAATACATTTCCCTCATAAAAGAGGGTTGCCTTCTAGGACAAAAAACCCTAACATAATCTCTACCGTTAGAAGTGGGACCTTCTAATGAACGGTCTAGATTTACAATGAAATTACAATATACTTTTACAAGGCAATTTTTTCTTAGGGGGCTTCACCCCGGAACCCCCACTGGGGGGCCTCTTTCCCCCAGACCCCTTGAACCCCCCCTCTGGAATCCCCCGCATGGAAGAGTGTACATACTTATGGGGTGTAAATACTTCATGGGGTATAAACATGGCTGAAGGTAAGGGCCTCTGAATCAGGAAGATAATCAGGCTCCACAACCAACAACAAGGGCACAACCCAGGGTCGTATGAAGGAAGGGGCTAGTAAAGAGGAGCTAGCACCCATGAACTGAAGAGCATTGGAGCGCATAGACAAAAGGTGTGGGTATCATAGGACCTGTGCCAAAGAAAGAAAAGAGGCCGATGTATGATTTTTGGGTTCATTCAGGAGCCCACAGAGTCAATCCGACTCAACAGTAGGAACGATCTAGAGACCAAGAGGTGGAAAAACCCTAAAGGGGAGTGGAGGATGCATCAGGTGGTATCATATCCTTTTTGCATAATTGATTTATATAGGCCGAGGAGAGAAGACATTAAATACAAGATATTTTGATACCATCAAGTGGTATCAGAGCACATATTTTGAATTTTTGTAGCAGAGATAAGATAAGGAAAATACTATGATACACACCATTAGATGATATCAGAGCTTATATTTTTTTTGCAGATAGTAGACAAAGGAGAGATGGTGAAAGGGGATGACCTGATTACATCAGGTGGTATCACAAGAAGGAGTTTTCCTATATATAGTAGGTGAAGGAAGACATGGTATTGATTCTCTATGAGAAGGTTGTTGCATGAGCACAACAAAAAAAAATTAAACTACCAGGTGAGTTGTGGGAGACGATGTTGATGCCCTTAGATGTAGAGTGATCCATAGACTTTCTAGGAGGGAATATAGAGGAAGAATATGGCTACTGAAGGCCATGAAATTTGTCCAAGAGAATATTACCAGCAGAAAATCAAGGATGAGATGGACCAAGAGCTCAGTGAGATAAGAGCATGAATGGAGAATCTTGCATTTGAAATGCAATAGTATGCAAAAGCACATTCTGTGTATGAATAGCCCATGAAGAAGAAGGTGAAATGGCCAGTAAAGGAATTGATGGCCAAGGAATAGAGAAGTCTGATGAGAAAGTCACTGAATCATGTTGAAACTCTCAGTGACATAGAGGAGGAATTGATTCACATCTGTGAACCAGAAACTGGGAGAAATCTCAGTGACGAGGAGGAGAAGAGGTCAGATAAAGATATCGTAAACTCCCAGGTGGGTGGAAATAGACTTTCAAGTTACCAAGTGAGAAATGGGGAGAGACCAGGTGGAGGTATCGACTAATACCAGAGGAGAAATGCCGAAAGTTCATATTTCCAAGTGGGAAATGAGATGGGATCGGTCGATCTCATAGACTGTCAAGTGGGTAATAGAAAATTACCAAATTTTCAGGTTGGCAGGAAGAAAGAAATGAGACTATATGAAAGTCTTAGGAGCTCAGGAGTGAGCACATGTCAGTAAGGAGCACTGATAGATGGAGATTCATGTGGACTTGCTGACCATGTGAATGAAAATGATGACAAGTTAAAAAATTTCACCATCCAGGAAGAGGATCAGAGAAGCATTCTGATTATTGGAGGGATCAAGATATTCCTACCAAATGGCTAGGTAGAGGCTAATGCACATGATGAAAGTGCAGCAGAAGAAGAAAGACAACTAGAAGAAACTGTCAAAGAGGAATAAATGGAGAATACATTGATGTCTACCCCAACAGAAGGAGAAGAGTATTCAGACAAATTGCTCAAAAGTTTCAGCTAGGAAGCCGAACAAGGAATGACTGCAGCATTAGAGATTGCAGTAGAAGAGGAAGAAGACAACATGGATTTTGCCAATCTGTATGAAGAACTAGAATCCCTAGAGAGAAGGGTAATGGTGCAAATCTTGCACATACAATAGTTCAAGATGGAGACAAATGGAGGAGCATACCATCTAGAGGAATAGTTGGAGAGAGTTGGAGAAATACTGACACGAGAAGAAATGACAAGAGCTAATTTGTGAGAAGAGGAAGTCGAGCAACATCTTGGTGATGAGACTACAGGAATGGAATCTGTAGTAGGGTGGAAACTAAATGCCACAAGGGGAGATAAAGATAGCATGGGAGATCAAGTAGATCTATCCATTTATAAGAAGGAAGAGTTGCAATAGAGAACACTGCATAAGAAGAGCCATCCACTAGAGCAGCTAGGCAGGGTGATAGAAGAAATCAGGAAGTTTATTTTGAAGTCAGAAGAAGAAATCAACAAAGAGGATTTGAATAGAGGAGAGCCTTCCATAGTAGCAAGGAAGAAGAAGAATAGGAAAAAGAAGCAGCAACAACAACATAGCTAGAGAGGATCATGAGGAAAACTCTAGAAGAGAATTTGGGATCCAGGTGGATTTCAACACTGGAGCATGAGCTCATGTTTTTCCTAGAAGGGGAGTATGATGCAGGAGCATCACTCCACCTCAGCAAACATGCCAAAGATCCAGCACAGAAATGCACAATGAAGAAAGGGAGAGGCATTAAACCTCCAATTTTCAAATTTGAAATAATCCTATACGGATTATTGTGCTGCAAGATTTTAAATGTCAGGCCATACCTTTGTTCAAGTAGTGGTTGGATTTCCTTAAAGTGTTTCTTGTAGTAGGACCAGATCGTAGTCAGTTTTGGGTAAATATTTATGAAACTTCAATGTAATATATGAGGTTAGGTGAGAGATGACGAGCTCTCAGAGCCCCTCTTTTGTAAGGAGATATTGTCTTAGATTTCATAAGGAAGATAGGCAGATAATGACAGAGAGGCCCGAGGAGGTAGAATAGTTATGAGAGAGAGAGAGAGATATAGAGAGAAATGGGACTTTGTCACAGTCCAGTTTTTGTAAACATCTGTATAAACGCAAATAGATAATGGAAAAGAAGTTTTTCCTGCATATCGGGTGTTTATGTGTTTCATGAATGAATGCCTTAGATATATGATAAGATTCATTTACAGTGGGAAGATAGATTTCATCTATCTTCATTGAGTCTCGTAATATCATTCTGGATTCTTTAGGCTATGCAAGGAGTGCACAACAGAACGTTGGAATTTCTATAGCCAATGCAAGGAGTGTGCATATAAAATCTACGGAATCGGAAAAGAACATGCCAGGAGGGTGCACCAAAGTGATCACAAGATCAAGAGGAACCTCATGGTTATTGAATACCTTAGAGGGGGGGGATTGTGCAAAAGAAGCACATAGAAACAAAGTTACATAGAACTCTATCAAAGCTCTACCAAGTGGGCATTGAATAGGTGCAAGTGTGAACAAAAGAACACTATGTCAAGTTTGGGAGAAATAGATTTGTTGAATACTCTGTGAGGAGAACATCTACAAGGAGTGCATTGAGTAGAAGGATGCCAGGAGGGTGAGAAGTAATTCTTGTTCAAGAAATCCTTCGGACCTGATTTTGACGAAATTTCGAGAATAGAAGGTGTGTGTGGGGGATTGAAACCTTCGAGGAGGTCAACCTCGGAAGGGATAACGCAGAGGTTGCGAAAACATTGGAATTATTCTAAGTAGACAAACTTAAAGTTGGGATAATGAAACAAGAGAGAAGTGAGACCAAGAGATTGGTCTGCAGGAAGAAGTTCAAAGGTCGAGACCTTTCGAACATTGACAAAATATTCTAATTCAGGAGAAGCTGAAAGCTCAGGAGGAGGAGCAACAACAACCTTCTAATCGGTTGTGGAGGAGAACCTGGACCATTATATATACATCCAGGTAGAGGAGAAACGAGCACAGGGGAAACATATCTCAGTCGTTATATCTAAGCAAGTGGATCAACAACCATTGGATCTAGAGTAACGTGCATAGGTTTTAACTCTTTGGAGTGCACAAGAGAGAGGGTTTTGCAAAATCGTAAAATCCTGACATCATCAGAACCATCCATCGAAATGGGCATGTTGACAGCGATCAACATTTCGCTGAATCGCGATTGAAAGAAGTCAAAGGGAAAATTCATGAAACTCACAAAATGCGAAATCACGAAAAGATTCCAGCCATTGATTAAGAAGAGATTTGGATTGTTGATTGTCCAGGGAGAATTTCACCATTTCAGGAACTGGAGAGTGGAAGTGGAAAGTATTTTGACTTTGTGATATGTGAAATCTTGTTACATGAAATCTTGACGAGATATGGACCATTATATCCAGAGGAGCATGAGTCGTTGATTTGATATTCCGAAATATCACAATTTTTGAAATCAGGGATGTGAATGAAGTTGTGACTTAGAAGTCACAAGTCGCAAAATCCTGATTCGTGAAAGGTGAATCTGGACCGTTGGATATAGAAGGGATACATTTCAATGGGCCAGGAGATCCAAAAGGAGGCATAGGTTGAAGAGTGAAACATCTGAAGATCAAAGAGCCAAAGAGCCAAAAGCCATTGATTTGTGAAGGGACGCTTGTCTCTAGATCGCTAGTTGTGGGGGAATTTATGTTGTAGTTTTAGTTTTGAGAACTGAAATAGATGACGCCTAAAGAGCCAAAGAACCGAGGAGCCGAAGAGATGAAGCTTCGAAGGCTAGAGATATTCTAAGCCATCATATCACTCAAACTGAAACTAAGTTGTCGGACTAGGAGAGGAGATGTGGCGGAAATCTATGAACTCTGGGTAAAGCTCAAGAGAAATTCATAGCCATCAAATTTAAGAGGACATGTGGTAGGATTCCGCATATTTGGGGAGAAGGAAAATGGTTTAGATTTGAGACCTCAAAAGCCTAGAACCCGAAGAGAATCTCGATCATTGATCGGGAAGAGGATTCCAGGCCCGTTGATATGGTCAAGGAGTTCAAGGACCCGAAGCAAGAGAATAGCCATTGATTAAGGATATATGTGTCATCAGATATTCCACTCCAGTAGATACCCAGTCAACAGAGGCAAGAACTTGAGAATTGAGATTCTCGAAGGCCAGAATCACAGACGAGATCTTAGTCGTACATTCAAGGGGATAGGTGGCAACAAATATTTCACTCTGGAAGATTGTCATGCCGAGGAGAGTGGAGTTTGAGAATTAAAACTCTTAGAGACCGAAAAGGCAGAGTCAAAAATATCTGTTGATTCAAACAAGACTACATGTCAATAGATCATAGATATCTATGGAGACGCATGGAAGGAGGAAAGAAGAGTGGAATGAAGGTCGATAATAGTCATCGATCACAGGCAGTGCCAAAGGATTTTGAGATCAACAGTCAAGAAGGATTGTAGGGCCAGGACATGCTCGGATGATAATAATCCTTGAGTGGGCCACAATTTCAACCATGGTTTAGGAAGGGAGATATGTGGTAGTTGGAGGAGGATTGCGGGGCAAAATGAGGGTTGGTATAAAACCACCCTTGCTCGCACCCACAATCATGCATCAACACAAGGGTACAACCCAGGGTTGTATGAAGGAAAGGGATAGTAAAGAGGAGCTAGCGCCCATGAACTGAAGAGCATTGGAACACACAGATAGAAGGTGAGGGTATCATAGGACCTGCGCCAAAGAAATAAAATGGGCCTACGTATTATTTTTGGGTTCATTCAAGATCCTACAGAGTCAATCTGACTCAACACTTGGAACGATCCAAAGACTAGGAGGTCGCAGAAACCCGAAGGTGAGTGGGGGTTGCATCATAAATATTTCTACATCATTTGACATTATAATTGTGACTCAGATAACAAGATACAAAATTTGTACTATCTTATCATTAATTTCATTTAAAGATTGTTCTCATGAAACTAAAGGTAGAAAAAATCACTCACAAAACACTTCATTTAAAACCTTTGATGCCTGACATTATTCTTTGAGCCTTAGAATCAATCTTTGGAACAACAATAGTAATGTATATGAGGTTTCATACAACCTTCTTATACATTGTTGAATCAATTGTTAGTCCATCATCCTACTTACTCATTTTTGTTCATGTTGCAATAGGTGTTTTTGTAAGTTTTAATTTTTCAATCGTGAACCTCTTTAAGATATGTGTAGCATACTTTTTTTGACATTTCAAAATTCCTTGAGAGGATTTATTAACTTCAATTCCCAAAAGGTACTTCATCAAACCAAGCTCTATCATATCAAACTCTCTTTTGATGGTGTCCTTGAAATCCTCTAACATCATATTACCAATATATATCATATCATCAACATAAATAAAAATTATAGGAATTTTCCCTTGCTAATATGATTTTTTATAAAAGAGTGGGATCATTGCTACTCTTCTTGAATTAATTGTTGAAAAAATAAGATTCACTTCAACTATAGCAAACTCTTGGAGTTGGGTGTGTGCAGAAAGTTGGTGGTTGAAAAAGTGGAAAGGGGCTCAATAGGAATGCTCACTTACAGGAGAGCATGTGCATTCTCAAGAATGCTCACACATTCCTAATCCTATAGGTTTGGAAAGGCCCAAACATCTAGTCATCTTTCCATTTAGGTTCGTTGACAGGAACATCCATGTGTTCCTAATGTGCCCTATTTTTAAGGGACCACTGGAATGTTTTTTGTTCATTTTCACACTGCACCTCACAATTTTTCCAATTAGATAAAACAAAGAGGATGAATAGAGAAGGAGAAAATACCATGATTTTTTTACTATGTCCATGTTGGGTCTCGTAATTGTCACATTTTCATCATGTTTATCCTCACCATTTCTCACATTCCATCACCTCATTTAACTATTCATCATACCATTTCCATGGGTTTACCTCATTATTTTCCAGTTTATTTATTTTTAATATCATAAGAGAATGTGTGATTAATTATTGGAAAATTGACATATTTCACTAATATCTTAAATGTGGATGAGCTTTGTAAATGTGTAGGATTATTTGGAATAATTATTCAAAATGCTCTTGAATATTTCCTCCACTATTCCAATAATTCAAAGGACAATTGTTCAAGATTATTCTAAGGAGAAAATCATGGAGATTCCAAGGAAGAGATTATGCAGATTTCAAGGAGAAGATCATGGAAGATTCCAAGGAGAAGATCATGGAGTTTTGGATAACATATCTTATCCAAGATTTGTGAGATATGAGTGAGTATTTAAAGGGATCATAATTTGTAATTATAGGGATATTGGTTGAGAGAAAAGTGGATTTGTAATTATGAGTTGCTTATCTTGTTTTCAAAGCACTCATGTATAAATAGGAGTGCTCTTTCTCCAAGTGGAGGGATGTAATATAGAATGGAATAGAATAGAGTACAGTAGAAGGAAGGAGATTCTTATTTTCTAAAGTTAATTTTCTGAAGCATATTGTGAAGTTTTAAAACTCTATTTTCATTCCTTTTTAATGAAGAAGTGCCTTGAAGATTTGATGCGTAGCTGTCTATTCGTATGAAGCTTTGAGACCAACTATTTGTGGAGGGCCCCTGTAAATAGTGAATGTTTTGCATTTTATGTTTTTAATGTAGTTTTCATGTTTCCATTTTATCATTTGCCATAGTTGTTTTCAGAATTCCAATTTGTCATTTGTTGTACCTGTTTCCAAAATTCCATTTTGCTATTTGATGTAGATGCTTTCATAAGTATTCTTTTATCATTTTAAGTAGATTCATCAATCTTTCATTTCAAATTGTGAAATTGCATAAGATTCATAGTTTTACTTCTAGAGCAACAATGATTTATTTTAGAGTAGTTTTACAAGTTCATGAGTGGTTTATTTCAAGTGCATAATGATTTCTTTACAAGTTTCATTGCCATAATATTTCATTTATCAATTAGTTCTAATTTAAATTTATTAATTTCATTAGGAACATAAGAATAAAAACATCCTTAGAAGTAATCTCTAAAAACCCAATCATCACGCCAATAAACTAAATGAATAAAAGAGTCTTCTAGCATATATTGTGCACTTGCACTTCACAAGTTTAGCAACTTCAATCGACAATTTATGTAATCAATTTAAGAAAATTAAATTGACCAAACATTTTGGTGTCGTTGTCGGGGAAGTGTAAATAGGAGCCTTTTTCTTTTCATTAAAAAAAAAAAAAAAAACTTCAATCACCTACTACACCCACTATATCACGTGGTGCAGTAAGAGCCACACATCCACATCATGAATTCTTATTTTTGAAGGTAGAAGAAGAGGTGACAAAGGAGGTTGAAGAAATGGATGGAGACGATGACAATGAGGAAGATCCTTTTGGATTTCCCATTCAAGAAAATGATATCAGCATTCAAATGAAGAACATCCCTCCATCCGTACTTCCTAACTTCAAAGGTATGAGATCAGAAGACCTAGAAACCTTTCTTTTTGAATTTGAAATAATTTGTAGATCTTATGGCTACTCATTTCACATTCAAAAATTGAATTTGTTTCTAACAACATTGAAGGATAGATCTCTTAGATGGTTCATGAATTTAGGAACAAATTCTATAAGGACATGGGATGATATGAAAAGAGTATTTTTGGAAAAATATAAAGATTATTGCATGCACCATGACCTTAGAAATGAAGTCTTTAAGATGAACCAAAAAGAGGATGAAATCCTAGAAGATTTAGTGGATAGATTTACTTATAATATCAAAAGATCTAAATTGCATAATTTAGGATCAGACGCATTAAAAACTCTCCTACTAAATGATATAAATGATGAAAGGATTTATATTCTTAATCTGGTGGGAAAAGGATATGTCTATCGATTGTCATTTCAAGAGATTTGTGAACTATGAAAGAACATATCAAGAGGAAAATCAAAGTATATAAGATCCCCTCAAGATCCATTTATGGAAAAAGTAAGTAAGTCGGCACCGGGATTGGTAAGTCAAATTGAACCTAATAATTTGCTAAACATTCTTGGTAATTTAAATGAACAAACTGACATGCTAAGAATGCAAAACAAGCAAAAATTTGTGTCATTTATATTTCACCTTAAATGTAGAAAGAAACATGCTTTTCATGAATGTCCACTTGATAACATTAAAATGTGTAAAATTTGTGCAGGATCACATACTATTGAAGATTGCCCATCATTACCAAGGTTGAAGGCAGTTTACCAGAATGATAATGGAGCAAATCAAGTACAAGAGAAACTTTGTTATGTATCTCCAAGAGGACTATGGCAGCCTCATCAACCCAATATGATGCAATATCCTTATGCATAGTATCAAGGTTATGCACAAGAATCTCAAGGTAATTGGAAAACACCCTTGCTTGGAAACCTTGGGAATCTCGATCCCAACCTCAAAACCAACCTTGGAAACCTTGGCCATCTTGATCCCAACCTCAAAACCAACCTTGGAAACCTTATCCATCTCAATCCCAACCTCAAAACCAATCTTGGCAACAAAGTTGGCAAAGGCCCTACAAAGGAAATCCACCATATCCTCAATCTTTCCCTCTTTATCCTGAATATCATCATCAATGTTATCCATACCATTCACCTCCACCACAACATCAATATCATCCTAATTTGACCTCAATTCAACCTTTCTGATTACCATCCACACAAGCACCCTAAAGATCCATTCCCACTCCACTACCTGCACAACCATTTCATATCCCCAACAATAAAACACCTCAATCAACTTACAATTTTGAGGTATTGCAAAATGATTCACCAGATATCATTGAAGAACAAATAGAAGAAGAAGACTCAGATAAGGTCCAAGAATCATGGATGTCTATCGATAAAGGGAAGTTATTGGAACCAGAGATTGAAAAGTTTCATGCCTGCCTATCACCAGATTCTATAAATGAAGATCACATCTCTGAAGACTTGCATGACGTGATAGTAGGAAGCCAAGGAATACAAGATTACATTGAATCTTGGTTCAGGAGAGTCATCGAATTCCAATGCTCAATTCTTCAGTATCTTCTGACATCATCTCAATCAAGGTAATTGGTCTCTCATATACTGGTAAATATCAAAGAGTATATTTCAAACCTGCATATGAGTTTATCTCTCATCTTGTTACGCAAATGGATGCATTGAAAATTTTCCTATACTTGAAAGAAAAAATTATTTTTCTACAATAGAGTAGGTAGGATATTATTTTCTTCAGTTTTGAATAAATCTCCTCCTATGTTTTTATACGATCTTGAGTATCAGAAAGTAGGTTGTCAATAAACATTTTCAAGAATGAATAAACTAAGGGTTTGCAATATGCTTGATCAAAAACATCTTTCAATATGCAAATCACTTTGTGTCCATTTGTTGAAAAAAATAAAAAATGTGCCATATAAAAAAAAAGGGCCGAGATCATATATAAAAAAACACATTGCAACACCGTTTCCTCGTCCTCAAGAGCATTGTTGTTATAAACGCATTTTCCCCTCTATCATTTCTTTCATTGTGCCTGCTCCACAACTGTGAATGTCAATCTGTAGGTTACGGTGTAAATCTCAGAAGGGGAGGTTCTTGGGCATGTTGAGTATCACTACCTTTGCAGCAGTCTTCCCAAACGGTATGAATCTAGAAGCGATATGAATCCAGAAGTTGTTGCTCAACTTCTCTACGACAATTATAAAGGAAGATCAGTTACTTCTTGTATGGCTATATTTGATACCATGAGGCATATCCGTCCAGATATTTCTATCGCTTGATAGAGGCAAGATTTGCAGCCACAAAATCATCGAAATCCATAAGAAAATCATGCTTTCTGAGGAAAATATGTCTTTCTGTCCGCGAAATGAGCACGATCACGCCAAGACAACTGAACCATGATTTTTCGGTCACTAAATCGAATAGCAAGGAGGAATTTTAGTCAGGAAAATAGAGTTGAAATCCCTGGTGGCAAGAAATCAGATCAAGGCCAAGAAATTCAGGCAACCATCAGTTACCATTACTCTTTCTCTCACACCGGTTTGGCTTATATGCACTAGATCAACAATATTGATCATGGCCCTGTTGTTTTTTTTCGATTGTGGAGGTGAAGTTGCCTATTTGCCAAAGACGTGAGGGATCGCTCAGGACTAAGACACACATAGGTGGTGGTCAATTTTCTTGAAAAGGATACCATTATGCATCATATTCTAGATCTATAACACTGGATGTGAAATTCAGGGGCAAGTGACCAACTTTATTTCTCTCGGAGGGACAATGAGTTCACATTTTCTACAAAGACAGTTGTTGCTTCTTTTTCTTCTACAAAAGGGAAACATAGTAGCTATAGCAGCCTCCTCATACAAAGGCAAGGTCTCATCAATTCTTAGTCTCTCTTCTCATGGAGGTTATCAAAGTTCTTACCGACACTGTATTTTTGAGCATTGGCAATACCAACAGCACTGAGCATGCTTCAAGATCCAACATTAGAAGCTGCAAAGCAAAGCATGGGAGCTGCAAAAGAAATAATGCGGATGACGTAGAAGTAGGTCTTTGACTTACTAAAAATTAAAAGGAGAAAAGGTTAATGCAAATTACACTCAAGTATTTGGCATTTTGTGTGTTTGGTATTTTATGATTGGCATCTTGTTCGGGTTTGTTCATTTATATTTTTTTTTATGTTGGGATCATTAAAATATATATATATATAAATAAATTTGTTTTTTATTTCTTTATTATTTTTCATTAAAAAGAAAAAAACTCAACTTAAATAATAAATTAATAAAGAAAAAAAAAATGAATTTCATTTTTCTTTTAAATTTTTGTTATTTAAAAAAAAAAAAAAATTGTGCCCCACATTCATTTAGATAAAACCAACTACTTCTTCCCCAAAAAGATACAAATGCCTTTTCAAATGTTTATTTTTTTATTGTTAAGGATCAACCTTCTTGCAAACCAATAAAAAACAATTTGAAAAAGTACTAAGCAATCAAATGAATAAATTGCATGAGGACATGCTATACTTTTAGTTGGGGGGAAATAAAAGTATGTTGTTTTTTTTTTAGAATTGTCATTCATTTTAAAGTGAATTTGTGGGAAAAAGTTAGGATGCATATACTAAAAGTGAAATGAGATTGGTATTATGTGTAGGTCAAAGCGAAGCTTATGCAAAAATTATGACGCGGCACCTTTTTCATCCACAATTAGTGTAACTTCGAAAAAACAAAAATTAAAAAATTGACATTTCATAAATTCTTGAAAATGAGCTAATTTGCTTTTGAGTCACTTCATACAGGAATGATTGATGGAGATGGCACACAAAGGTGACAATTTTTATGCATGAATGGTGCTAATATTTTCAGAGTAGAAGGCAATCTAATGCAAAAGTGATTTTTCGAAATCACATTGAAACATGCATCATTGGACGCTTGAAGGAACTAATTTTTCACTGCACATATCATGACATTTGCCACACAAAAATCATTTTGCATCATGATTACTCACCTTTTTTCTTCCAAGTGCCTAAATCATCCCTATGTTGCAGCCCATCTTCCATTTCCTTATCCTTCATGACTTCATACATGCCTATTTTTCTGAACAACATAAATCATTTCCTTTTTATTTTTCAGTAAATTTTTCCTTGACAATAAAAGTCCGAAGCTCTCTTTCCATGATTACATTTCCCTACCATATACACTGCCCGATTTTGAGATCTTTTCATCTATAGTCCTACCAATCATTTTGTATAAACTCGCGTTGATTGATGTGGGATTCCTTAAGGCCCACCTTTCAACAAATCTCGACCCATCGACTTCAACACCTTATCTGGGATAGAGACTAGAGTCATCATTAGCACCTTGAGGCTTGTATTCCCTAAAGAAAGGTTCTCTCACCGACAGTCATGGGAATACATCAATGTCCCTTGATCGTTGGATATTGCAAGTGGCTCGACATCAGATCATTTATTCACACTTCGTAAGATGTACTAGGGTACCTTGGCACTCATTGACATCAATGGGGATTTTGCCTCGCATTGGTTAATGACATCCATTAATGGTAGAAAATCCATTGACTTATTTTCATGCTCGACATCGACACATTCATTCGCATGACTAGAATTGTACCATCGAATTTTTGAAGCGGGTAAAGACTATATATTTTTCATGACTCCATCAGTAGTTGCGACAACATTCCTTTAGTCATATGAGAGTACGATAGTTCCACTTTCAGACATCATATTCAAATTCATACAACCAAGAAGCAGTACAAACTCCTTCATTTCATCTAAGCAACAACACTTCAGATTCCTTCACTTTATCTAGCAGCATGATATTCGCATGATCCAACACCACGATATTTTCCTGATCTAGTAGCATGACATAATCTCTCATGCAAATCAGCATGACATTTTCCATATCCAGAAGAGACAACATCTACATTTTCCATAGTTCATCAACATTTTGGGTAAGTGAAGGTATGTTGTTTTCTAATTTTTAATCAAACAATTTTCTTACATGTTGAAATTAAATGAATTTGGAAAATTCCCTCACCATATTACATCACCATTCACCTTTTCGTAAACATAACACATCTTCAGTTTGGGGGGGGAATATTCATAACCATTTCATTCCATTCATCATCTCACATATTGTAGACCAACATGACTCTTCCAAACTACACTTCGTTGCAATTGATTTAAATACATTGATATCTATTTTGGCATGATTCAGAAATATGAGAAAGGTTTTCTTATGCATATTAATGACTTATCATTTCCAGTACATGACTTATCATTTACAGTACATGTGTTAAAAAAGAAAAGAAAGAAAATAAATGAATGTTGTTAACACTAGAACCAACATTTGTCATATTCATGGTTGTTAACACAAGAACCAACCATAGAAAATATCAGTTGTAGTACATGTATTTTACATCCTAGAATGATACATTGTTAGAAACCAAAATCATGCAAAGCTAAAAAAATTTATCCATGCAAGGTTGCATGAGGACATGCAACAAGTTGCGTTTGGGGGTATGTTGGGTCTCGTAATTGTCACATTTTCATCATGTTTATCCTCACCATTTATCACATTCCATAACCTCATTTAACCATTCATCATACCATTTCCATGGGTTTACCTCATTATTTTCCAATTTATTTATTTTTAATATTATAAGAGAATGTGTGATTAATTATTGGAAAATTGACATATTTCACTAATATCTCAAATGTGGATGAGCTTTGTAAATGTGTAGGATTTTTTGGAAGAATTATTCAAAATGCTCTTGAATATTTCCTCCACTATTTCAATAATTCAAAGGACAATTGTTCAAGATTATTCTAAGGAGAAAATCATGGAGATTGCAAGGAAGAGATTATGGAGATTTCAAGGAGAAGATCATGGAAGATTCCAAGGAGAAGATCATGGATATTTGGATAACATATCTTATCCCAGATTTGTGAGATATGAGTGAGGATTTAAAGGGATCATATTTTGTAATTATAGGGATATTGGTTGAGAGAAAAGTGGATTTGTAATTATGAGTTGCTTATCTTGTTTTCAAAGAAATCATGTATAAATAGGAGTGTTGTTTCTCCAAGTGGAGGGATGTAATATAGAATGGAATAGAATAGAGTAGAGTAGAAGGAAGGAGATTCTTATTTTCTAAATTTAATTTTCTGAAGCATATTGTGAAGTTTTAAAACTCTGTTTTCATTCCTTTTTAATGAAGAAGTGCCTTCAAGATTTGATGCGTAGCTGAATGTTCATATCAAGCTTTGAGACCAATTGTTTGTGGAGGGCCCCTGGAAACAATGACGGTTTTTCGTTTTATGTTTTTAATGTAGTTTTCATGTTTCCATTTTATCATTTGCCATAGTTGTTTTCATAATTCTAATTTGTAATTTGTTGTATTTGTTTCCAAAATTCCATTTTGATATTTGATGTAGATTCTTTCATAAGCCTTCTTTTATCATTTTAAGTAGATTCATCAATCTTTCATTTCGAATTGTCAAATTGTAGAATATTCATAGTTTCACTTCTAGAATAGCAGTGATTTATTTTAGAGTAGTTTTACAAGTTCATGAGTGGTTTATTTCAAGTGCATAGTGATTTCTTTACAAGTTTCATTGCCATAATATTTCATTTATCAATTAGTTGTAATTTAAATTTATTAATTTCATTAGGAACATAAGAATAAAAACATCCTTAGAAGTAATCTCTAAAAACCCAATCACCATGCCAATAAACTAAATGAATAAAAGAGGCTTCTAGCATGTATTGTGCACTTTCACTTCACAAGTTTACCAACTCTGGTCGATAATTTATGTAATCAATTTAAGACAATTAAATTGACCAAAGAGTCCATTACAAGAAAGGTGTGGTTGATTTTTTTTCATTTCCTCTCTTGGCTTTGCAAAAATACAATAAAATTAGTCATGCTTTATGGACGTAAATCCCAACAGCTTTGAAAACTTATTAGCAAGGTTCACTACACATAATTAATACTTGAATGTAAATATCTCATTAATTCACTAATCTTGTATAGTTTTTTTCAAGTTCATTATGAAGATAATGCATAGTTTTTATTCGTTTTTCACAAAATTGTGTTAATAATTTTGTTGGGATAAGATGAAATTGTTGTTTGTAATGCCTTTGTCATAAGTCCAGTTATTAAATTTCCTTATTAAATTGCAACATATATTATAAAACGGAACCTGGAGATGATGTAAACTGCCAACCAGTAGACCAAGGAGACGAAAACCCCAACCCACCACAACCACCCAACATAAACACCCAAAATTGATGATGGGTTGGCCACACTAAGAAAACTTATAAATGAATTAATGGGCATGATAGAACCAAGTAGAGAGTCCTTGACCACTTTATTGGAATTCATTGTGAGGTCCATTGCAAGTGTCGAAGGGAAATTGACTTCTATTTTTGCATATAGGGAAATAATGTTTGAGTATTTCAACACTGGATTAGATAGAAACAAAGTTAGAGACTTGGTTATTTCAAAAAAAAAATTGATGTCTATTTTTATTGATCCTGAATATGTAAAACAACTACATGTGAAAAAGAAACACATTGTAATTGATTGGTGCATCCACCCACAAATTAATGAAAATATGATGGATAGGTGGTACATTATATTTGATAAACCTCCCTGCAATAGAAATGAGGCGTTATTATATTTTTTACAAAAAATATGCGTTGAATTTATTTTGGGTCAGCATGTCAACTACTTTGACATGGATGACTTCTAGGGGGTGCATCGAGGGTTTTCACATGACCTATATCATTCCAGAGATTAGCCCATGTTAGGTCATCATCCCCACATGTGAAGACCCAACTTCCCTACCCAACATCCTCTTATTGCAGAGAGATTGCAGCGGGTACATGTAGCTATATCATCATTTAATCAGATCCTAGTGCAATGTGGTATATTTGTTTTACTATCTCTACAGAAGGTTCATGTTGGTGACATTGATATCTAGGAGTCATAGTTTCACCCTGTATGATACAGTTCAGGGAGTCGAGGGCCCATGGACATAGAAGTATTCCATGTTAAACTAATACATTTTTGAGATGTGGGAAGACTTTCTATGGGCCTATTGAATCGAATGGAAAATGGAGCTTCATCGAGGAGGTCCTTATATTAAACATATCAATGTTATTCATCATATATATTTATATAGTATTGCATATTTTTATCAATATTTTATTGTATTGTTTTTGTAGTTGCTACGCTCTTGTAGCAGACCCTCTATTCCCATGGATGCATCATTTTATATCTCCGACACTCATGCAAAAGTAGAGGAATCCTTCTCAATTGGCCTACCTCATACACATATATGTGTCACATTTTATTAATTCACCATAGTGTTTTCTTTATTATATGGGATCCTTAAATTTTTAATTTTCCTGTGTTTCTACTGGTTGTGAGACTGAGCGATGTTGAACAATGTCCACCTGATATGGAGAACTCACCTACATAATAGGTATCAGATGTAAAGTCAAATATTGTTTAAATATCAAATTTGTTGTATTTATGTTGTTGAAATTTACTAGTTTGCACTAATAATTCAATATTGTTAATATGTATGGAGGCCGGTGATATGTTTTCTATTTTTAGTACTAATCATCTCTGTCATCACCTACCCACATATTTTTATTTACATTACAATAGGCCAAGGTTTCTTCCATCAATTGTATAGTCTTTCGCACTCCATCATCTCCCAACCCCAACATCTTTCATATTCCATGCATCTTCAGTGGATGCACCCAGATTCCACCCATGCACACCACCTCTTCCATCACATCCATCCACAGTGGATGCACCCATATGCCACCAAATCCAGCCACCATTTCCATATGCATCATCCACCGCAGCTACCACAATAGAGGTTTCCTCGGAGAAAGTTGTACAGTCTAGTGCTCCTCCTCCCAATGACTCTCCATCAATGATTGAGATATTCATGGTGAAATAACGTGTTCATGATCAATTTGTATGTATCATGAATGGAATTGATTTTATGCATATGTTTTTTAATTTCATGATTTGATCCTTGTAACTAATGTAAAGTGGCATCGCTAAGAGATTATGGTCACAGAAGAGGGTAACACCCTCATGATTATTATTACAATCTGCGGTATGTTGTCTTATGTCAAATTAACAATGTTTTTTTTTTTTTGCAGTATCCTGAGTGATGACAATGCCTAGTCCCAAAACCACTCATTGTGTTTCTTTGAGAAAGAGAAGAAAGATCAATTTCTAGGATGATCTTGAGGGTGGAGAGGGTGGTAGTGGTCAATGAGTGACTACTGACTTCCATTTTTTATCCACACC
>JASDQU010751175.1:65640-84158 GCA_032191745.1 Picea mariana | reverse complement strand
CCACCATCCACATTGACCTTGTGTGAATAGGTCCACAAATTTCAATCTCCTCAACTTGGTGTATGAGGTAGTATTCTTGTGCATTGAAATATTTTGGAGGTATATACTTTTGCATTTCACACATTAGATGAGAAATTTCTCTCTTCCAATACTTTGTATCAACTTCATGGATTTATTTCAATGACAACCATCTACATGAGATCATGACACAAGAAAATAACATGTTTCAACATAACATAATATAATATATTACATTACAAATAAAACATGTGTCATTATGTACAACAATAATTTGAAAGAACGTTTTGCATATAGATCACAACTACTTACCTCGTGTATTTTCCAAGATCACATATAACTTGTTTAACGTTGTTGTCAAAGTTGTTTGGGAGAGATAGCGGTAGAACATACTATAACAAAAAAATGAATCGTTATTTGTTTTGACCAAAGTAGACAAAAATAAATAAATAAATAAAAGATGTATAAGGCCAATATATATAAATATGCATATGACAATTATTAACTTAATGAAGGTATTCCAATCATGTGTTTTTACCCCACCAAATTCACCTTTCTTCATTAAGATATTATTTATGTTTGAAGCAAAACCCGTGGGAAATTTAATTCTTTGAATGACCTCTTTTACATCATTTATTTGTTTCTCCGTTAATAACCATGGAAGGTTATTTCTGTCTAGTCCATATGATCTATTTAATTGGATCACACTTCACATTGCATGATTGGCTTCTTGAATGTCAGTACAAATTTTGACAATTTTTTCTTTGTCCCTCCTACCATCTATGATTTGCCATAACATTTCTTTCACATTCTTCCTGATACGCATTGTATCAAACGAATGAGCTATTTTTAGCTCCTCATAGTAGGGAAACTTCATGAATTGAGTGGGATAACATTTCATTCCTCATGGAAGCCCATTATTAATACCTTCATGACGGTGGCCTTCATGAAGCATAAAAGAAATCACAAAAATAGTTATCAAATACGATAAACTAAATTCAATGATTAAAATAAACATTCAAAACATTACATGATATACGATACATAAACAAATTGAGTACCTTGACGATTTCTATTATATTCCAACCTCCATAGGTGAGGTGTCATTCTTCATGGTTTTAAACTAGTCTCTTCTTTCCCATTGAAAATATGTTTTTCAGTAGTATGATACCTATGGTTCTTAGGGAGGAGGTGCCTATACTCATCAAAAACCACCTTTCCTAAAAAATTTGAATGATGATACTTCATCTTAGGACCACAAACTATACATGCAAATTTACCCTTTAATTGAAGATCTGCAACAAATGGATTAATGTCAATTATACAATGAGATTATTTAAAAATTAAGCATGCAGCATGATATCATTAAAAAATTATATAGTATTAAAGAGCAATATTAGAATGCTACATACCAAAACAATGTCTTAGTCCTGGGGCATCATGAATTACCCATAAAAGTATTCTGTGGAATTTAAATTTCTTCTCCCTAATTGGTTTACAGATGTCATACATAGTGATGCTAACCCATAACTTTAGTAGCTCATCGATAATAGGCTCGAAATTGTTTGAAATTACACATAATTACCATAACCATGATATCATGTATATATAAGTAAATAAATAAACAAAATATATTATGCAAAAAATGAAACAAATGAAAATGTTAGATTCAAAAAAATAATGTAAACAAATACCTGAAACAATCATTGTCAACATTATGTGCTCCCTCTTTATTGACGTCCAAGGAGATATGTTATTGTTGATAACAAAAATAGGTCGCACTGAGTAAATAGAACTAAGCTCTCTAAATGGATTAACACTGTCAGCTTCTAATGAAATCCTAGCATTACGAAGTTCATCTTTGAAATCTACCCATTTTTCCTTAATCTCCCTAAATGCATAACCATCAACAGGCATTCGAAGAACACCATCTCTTTGTTACGTGCATGGTAATCCATAAATTGTGATATGCTTTCACACTTGAAAAATCACTACAAACGTGGAATTATGAGAATATAATAAAGAACCTTTCGAGGCACCCTTTTTGGTACTTGATCGGTTCGATATCTACTGGTAAGACATTGCAGAGATTATTTTTTTCGAAGCATGTTGTCCATAATATATAATAGAATAATTAGGACATGCACCTATAATTTGATAATCCATTCTGAAGGGTGTTGTATATGCACTAAAAACACACTCAAAAACATCAATTAAATTATCAACCCAGGGTAAGTAAACTTAGAGTTGTAGCAAAATATATGCCAACGGTAGAAGGGTTGGTAGTAGTATAGTCTAACTAAGGAAAGGGCTATCTAAAGGCTAATCTATTCAAGCAAAATCTATCTAATGAGCAAACCCTACTAAGAAACTTGAAACTATGTAACCTAAGTACTTTTGGACCAAGGATCGATGGATAGTTCTAATAAAGCAAGCAAAAACCCTATGTAAAGCAAACTAGTTCATAACAATAAGCAAAAGAAACTATTAAGCATAATAATAAGCAAATAACAAAAGAAAACTACTTTAACTTGCCAACCTAAATTCAATGAGAAACTACCCTATGAAAGCAAGTAAATAAACAAGCCAACAACTATTCTATTAAAGCAAGTAAACAAGTAAGAAAAACAACTAGATAACCTATTAAAGCAAGTAAACAAGTAAGAAAAACAACTAGCTAGCCTATTAAAGCAAATAAACAACTAACTACTCTAAGATAACTTCTACTGCAAGTAATCTAATTAAAACTTTTCATTGAACAACTATCTAGCCTAAGAGGTAAGTGGACTATATTCTTAATTCAAACTTCAAAACTATTTCTAATTCATAAAAGTAAATCTATTTAATTGAAAGCAAGAAGGACTAACAACTAAGCTTTAATCTATGATAAGCAAATTGCTCTCTAACCTATCAAAGAAAAAGACTATCTATTCTACAACAACAATAAAAATATATTCTGATCTATGAAAGCAAGAAACTATATCTTCTGATCCACAAAAGCAAGAAAGTATCTTTTGATCTACGAAAACTCAAATATAGTGTTGGTGGTTGTGTGAATGTCTCCGGTGTCGTATCATATCTTGATGGCACTTGAAAATAAAGGATAATTCAAGCGGTATAAGCTCTACACTGATTTCAATAGCAAAGTGAAAGGTATGGATTAAACAATCCAATGAGAATTTAGCCATCACGGAAACAATATTAATTACCTTGCATATTCATGAAATTATTAACCATCAACAATATAACAAAATCATAATTGTGCTTCTATGCTATGTAAACAAACTTCATAATTAAATGCAATCATTAACTAAGAATTGGAATTTCAATCTAATTCTAGGAAAGAAGCTGCATAAAGTCAAACTATGCTATATCTATCTTAACAATTCAAAGTGCAAGAAAGAAAATGCTTAAAAACATAAATTAAAACATGGTTCTAGCATATGGCAAGTACATAATGAATAAACTAATTAACAACTAGTTAGAAAAATCCAAATGACAATTAAATAGGCAATAAAAACTGAAACTAACCCTATCCATCCATTGAAGCCTTGGTTAAAGAAAGCATGAAATAAAACTATGTTCTACTCTGTTTTAAATTCTATTTTAAATTTGATTTTAAAAGCATAAATAAAATTCAATCTAACATTTAATTGCACATGGGGTTAGTGTATGAGTTTGCAAACTTGTTCCTACCTATAAAATCAATGCATATTAACAAAAATCCTTCATACTAACCTGCACAAGTGAATTAAAACAGTTAAACTACAACAACAAATTAGATAACAAAGAAATAAAAGAACAGTTCATGTACAGGAAATTAAAAAGACATCTAAGCTATGAAATGCATAAATAACACATAAAATAGTTACAAGACTGCTGGTGGGCCCCCCATCAAGTCGTGGTCACTTCTCAAATGCACACCATGAGATCAACAAAATGATTTCACCATTAAAACTCAAAAAATGCAGTCTTATACAATTCTGGCAATTGAAAAATGTAAAAACAGAGGAAAACGTTTTTATCTCTATCCTCTACTTTGTCTATTTATCCTTAGATATTATATGACCACCATGGTGGTATTTATAATATTTACAGACCAAGTGCTCAACCACAGGAGGGTTGAACCACTTCTAAAAATGGAAAATTACATTAATGGTGCCCTAACTGCCGAAATAGAGTAAGCCAATAATCGCCCTGCTCAACAACCTAAACTGAGTAGTCAAGAGTTCAGTAGTTGTTGGGGATAAGCACGAGAAAAACCCATGTTCCTGATTCTCCCACCACTGGCCGCCAATACCATAACCACCAAATTTCCCACCGTTTTTGTGCAAGACGCAGTGCTGGATAGAGTGTCGGACCGGGTACTGGATCAAGTATCGGATGGAGTGCCAGACTGATTCCTGGAAGAAGAAACATGATGCGATTAAAAATGTAATGAATTATACTAAAAATGTAATGAATTATACTCAAGATCAATATAAAATACGAATTATGCATACCTAGTGTAGATCATATCGTTTTGGCACAAAATTCTTCAAAAAGCTTCTCCAAAACATGAAAAACACATATGTACACTCGGCAAAAGTATCTAATTATTGTCATAAAACTGATCATATCTCAGGCCCAACATTACTCCCACACTTAAGATTTTACAGGTCCCACTGCAAACAAAATGAAATTACCCCTCACGACTAAGCTTGCTGAGGAGGATCAGCTTTGGAAGCTTCTCTTTCTTGCTGTGAAGACTTTTCCTTTTGCCTCTTGTGTTTCTTTAGTTGTGCTCCAAGTCTGTGGTTGGATTTCAACAAGCTTCTTGCATTTTTGTTCTGGTAAAGAAATGGCTTGTGCAGGAGGGTTTGGAGTCCTTGGAGAGTGGGGTTTGGATGGATAAATAGTCCTTAGATCTGATGTCTTTTTGCTAGTCTTTATTGTCAGGTGAGGTTTTACAATTGATAAATGGATGCATCCCAAGTTTGCCCCAATTTTGTTTTTTCAATTCGGCTAAAATAAGGAGTTTGATAAGGCTATGGTGAAAGAGGTTGTTGTGGGGGTTGGTTACATTCTTCCTCACTTGAGAGGACATCTTATCCAATCTCTTTTAAAATTAGAAGTGAGAATTCAATTGTTTATTGAACTAAAAGTGGGCTAACAATCAAAAATGGAAATCTTAAAAAAACAGAGTATATACCTTCACTATGTCAACAGGACATTGAAGGCACCATTGCAGCAAGATTTGAAAAGGACAGATAGTATTGTCTTGGAAGAGTTAATGAACACCTGGAGATGCTCCTAAAAAAGGCCAACATGGACATCAATCTTCAGAGACACATGTCCAAGAACTACTACATCATAAAATGCATAAGAAAAGTCACAAAAAGTGTTCTACAAGACCACGCTGCGCTTTTGACTCTGTTTTTGGTTATCATTTAAAAAAAAAAAATGACCACATAAAGATGAATTTTGGAAAAAAAAAAAGAGTTTATTTCTAATGGCATACCAAATCACAATAACCTCTTTCATTTTTTACACAGGTATCATATATTGGGAGATATTCAACTTTCTTGGAGACCTATTTCAGAAAATAAAATTTTCCAATTTAATTTCCTTTTTTAGGCATTATTTTCAAAACGGGTTTTTAACCAAATAAAGATGAATTTTGGAAAACGAAAGGAGGTTTTTTCTAAGTACATACCAAATAATAATAAACTCCTTTAGTATTTACATAGGTAGCATATAGTGGGATATATTCAACTTTCTTGGAGGCCCATCTCAGAAAATCAAATTCTCCAATTTAATTTCCTGTTTTAGTCATTATGTTGTGGCACATATTAAAAGAACATGGGAATGAATTTCACAAAACCGAGAGAGATTTATATTAGGAACAAAATTATATAAAAAAACCTCTCATATGTTTTTAAAATGTGTTATGGTTAAAAATTTATAGCCCTGTATTTGACCCCTATTTTTCTGTTGCGCTTCTGTCACAGTTGTTGTGCTTTTGGACAATTTGTTTCCAAATCAATTGTGAAGGGGTTATATGTATATTTTTTCTTGGATTAGTGACTCTAGAGTGTAGAGGACATATTCATATTTCCATTCATAACTTTCTCATTAAATAAATCATCGAGGAAGGCCTCCAAAACTTGTTGCTCTTCTTCTACAATTTATTGCCACCTCCATGCTTTCCTATGATTGTTTCAAAGTTATTTGCATTGTTTTGGCTGAAACTGTCATGTTATGTTATAGATTTTTATTATGAATGGATTCATGATCTCATTCCCATGTTGAACTCGCCACATCTACCCTATACATAATGACAAATCCTAAATGCTACTTAGTATACCTACCTTGCTCCATTCTATCTTTGCAACTCATCTTTTGGAAACCCTGGCCTATCTCCCTAGACCTAGATTCTCATTCATAAAACTCCAAATAAAACCATACTGAGCTAAATACCTAGCCTAATACAGAGCCACTTAACCTTGTTCCTTTGTTCATAGGTGTGTAACACAGATCTGTAGTGAGTTTAACAATGTGTTATTGATATGTAATTGTCACAAAGAGCCAATTAAGTATACAAAGTCTTCTATAGCATAAACATAACAATGCACAGTAAGATCATAACACACACAATGATGTCAGCAATATAAAATTTAGCATACAAACAACTTCTAATATAATATCCCAAGACATTGTAAAAAGACAATATGATTGAATTCTGACATAAATCCTACTTCCTCTTCTCATGGGTTTTGCTTTATAAATGGGCAGTGCTTAGCGTTTGTTTTAGCTCAGGAAAATCCCCCTAGACTGAAGATATGGCACGTCCTCATGCCATGAATTAGCAATAGGTATTTACTATTTTGAGAGGGGGGTTATATTAGCTCCTCTTTTATCCACTCTTTGGAGTATCCCTTAGCTCCAAAGATGTTCTAAAATTTGGGTTTGAAAACCCTGTTATAGCTTTCTCTTGGCAACTGGTGGTGTTTAAACCAGTGGTCTCCAAATCTTGGGAACTTTGTGGCTGAGGCAATTGATTCCTCAGATACCACGAATACAATGAATAGGAGGAGAGGCAAGATAAAAAATGTTCCAATATTAATTGTTTTCTCATCGTGCTCACACAATCCATTCCTCTATCTCGCATTTTATAAGGCATGTAATCATAACTCTGTAATGAATAGTATGTAATGACAATAAACCAATTAAGTGGTTTGTTAAGGAGATGTACAACAATTTATAACACACATGGAATTAGCATTTCGAAAATAAAATGATTGTTGATGTAATAGCCTATATCATGAAAAAATACACAAATTTTTACAAAGATTTACTTCTTATAGGAAATGTTATCATTTGTCAACTCATGAACCCTTAACCCACACATAAGTATTGTGACACCTCACAATAAAAAATATAGGAAACCAGTCAGTTCTCCCAATAGCCGAAGATTTATAGCTTGTTAAGTGCAGAGATAAATTTCACAGATTGGTCTGACGAGACAATTAAAGGATGGCCCCACCTATAGGATAAGAGATCCTATATATAAATAAGAAGAGATAGGCAAGAGAGTTTCAAGATAGTCTTAGAGTTAGTTCCCAATGGAAATTTTATGGAGTTCATTAACCTTAGCTTAACCATACATACTTCATGTCAGCTTTGTCTGCAAGTAATGTCGTACATCAGGACAAGTTTAAATTTATTATTTATTTTTGTTAGATTACCATCCTCACTAGGTAGAATGCCCCACTACCAGCAAGCCTATTCACTACTCCAATGGGTTTACCTAGTCATACCATAGGCCGGTACCCATTGCCAGCAGACTTGTTTAGTATCCCGATGGGTTAGCCTCTTACACCCTTAGAGACTGGCCCTCCATCTTTTAAGATTTTAGTATAAGATTTCTTTATGCAAGAATATGGGGGGACAGCTCTGAAAACAATTTTTTCTTTCTTTTTTTCAATTGGGATGGTATTTATGCTAGAGGATGACTTTCCATTATATTACTTATTTATTTTCTCGATGTAAGGGGGTAATTAAATGGATGTGGCCTATCTAAAGATATGATATAATCAAGCTATTTAGTGTGTAGTGGATGGTACCATTGAGAAAGAACAAAAAGTTATCTCTAGGGTCAATTCACTTTCTTCTTTTGTAGTTATTGTGATGTTTCCATGACTAACTGCTAATCATACCTCCTTGTTACTCTTTAATAAAGATACTTTACTTACTTACTCAGGTTTCTTGGGAAAAATATATGAGAGACCTCTAAGCTTGATGGTTACGATATCACTTCCTTATATAGTGGTGAAGATTTTCAAGAGAAACTTCTTTTTAAAATGCCTTGAGAACAAGAAGATGAAAATATTTGCAAAAACATGGCTAACTACAACAAGTCATTATTCATTTGATGCTTAACAGACAACAAGGTCCAAGTGTAACAATGTTCTTGAAAAAAATCCTTCTTTTATATTTCCTTGGAATTGTCCACCCTTGGTGATATAAAGACCTACAGAGATCTCTAAAACTATTTGTAAAAAGCACACTCTAAAATATAATAAACTAAGGAGATCAGTGAGATCAAGTCATAGGAACATGTATCTCATATTTCTTTTATTAAAAGAAAATGTAAAATGAGGTTGCATTAGACTTTAAGCTCAACTAACAACATGCAACTTTTATTTACTATCCTACCCTACCTAAAAAGAAAGGGAAAATCTTTATTCAAGTGTAAGAACTCTTCCAATGTAACCATGTGCAGAGCAATATAAGAAACATACTCATATCCATATATGAAAAAGTTACCGCAGTGATTACCTAGATATGAAGAACCAACCAACCTACTTGTTTTGGCATCATAAGGTGTTGAAGAAGAGAATAGTATTGTGGCCTGATGACCCCTTGAAACCAAATTTCAATGTAATCTTGATGTTTATCAACAGTAATTTCTATGCTCTCCTTCATCATGCTATGCAGATCCTCTTCTTTTGGATGATTGATTTCTAAAGTACATAAATGATCTGTTGAGATGGATGTTGAGAACTCCTCAATCTCAGGTCTTAGTGATTTCTCTCCACCATATGTAGTCCATAAGTTTTCAGCTTCCTTCACAGTTTCGCGAGGAAGATCATTTTGTATCTCATAGGACCTTGATTCTTCTAATATTTCTGGAGAGGTAGATACACTTTTGGCTGCTTCCAAAATATGTTCTTCTTGAAAAGAAGAAATCCTGGTTGTTGCTAGGATTTGAGAGAGTTCTTCCAAACTAATGGTCATCTTCGAATTCATTCTCTTGATGGTGGTACGGAAACAAAGGTTGTGTTGTTTGATTCTATAGAGGGCTCGAGAGGTATTGCCTCATGTCCCACTATTACTGATGCTTCGATTTTTTTTTTATAGTCTTTCCTGTGTTAGTCTCTTCAGAGACTACTTTAGCTCTTTCAGTTGAGCTAGCTCATGTTTTTCAGTATCGGCCTATGGAGCTTATGAGTGGAACATTCCTTCCCCCAAAAAGGTCGGAAGGAACCTTGGTTGAAAGGTCTGATTTAGATTTAATGTATCTACCTTTTGGATCTCTAGGTCTATTCATGAAAGAAAGCAAAAACAAAAGAAAAAACTACCATTTGGTTTCTAGGTCTATTCATGAAAGTAAACAAAAACAAAAAGAAAAACTACCATTGGGTTTGGGGGAGCCTGCAATAGCAGATGCGTAGGTTCTTATCTCTCGTCTTAAAGTCCCCTTGCCACCAATCTAATGCTAAGGTCTAGGAATGATCTATTTCCTAACTCCTTCTTACCTTGAGACAATTCCTCAACAATGACGCCAATAATGATAGGTGTTGTATATGCACTAAAAACACAATTAAATTGTCAACTTGGGTTAAGTAAACTTAGAGTTGTAGCAAAATATATGAAAAAGGTAGAAGGGTTGGTAGTAGTATAGTCTAACTAAGGAAGCGGCTATCTAAAGGCTAATCTATTCAAGAAAAAATTATCTAATGAGCAAACCCTACTAAGAAACTTGAAACTATGTAACCTAAGTACTTTTGGACCAAGGATCGATGGATAGTTCTAAGAAAGCAAGCAAAAACCCTATGTAAAGCAAACTAGTTCATAACAATAAGAAAAAGAAACTATTAAGCATAACAATAAGAAAATAACAAAAATAAACTACTTTAACTTGCCAACCTAAATTCAATGAGCGACTACCCTATGAAATCAAGTAAATAAACAAGCCAACAACTATTCTATTAAAGCAAGTAAACAAGTAAGCAAAACAACTATCTAACCTATTAAAGCAAGTAAATAAGTAAGTAGAAAAACTAGCTAGCCTATTAAATCAAATAAACAACTAACTACTCTAAGATAACTTCTACTGCAAGTAATATAATTAAAAATTCTCATTGAACAACTATCTAGCCTAAGATGCAAGTGGACTTTATTCTTAATTCAAACTTCAAAACTATTTCGAATTCATAAAAGGAAATCTATTTAATTGAAAGCAAGGAGGACTAACAACTAACTTTTAATCTATGATAAGCAAATTGCTCTCTAACCTATCAAAGCAAAAGACTATCTATCCTACAACAGTAATAAAACTATATGCTGATCAATGAAAGCAAGAAACTATATCTTCTGATCTACAAAAGAAAGAAACTATCTTTTGATCTACGAAAACTCAAATATGGTGTTGGTGGTTGTGTGAATGTCTCCGTTGTCATATGATATATCGATGGCACTTGACAACAAAGGATAATTCAAGTGGTATAATCTCTATACTACTCTCAATAGCAAGTGAAAGGTATGGATTAAACAATCCAATGAGAATTTAGCCATCACGGAAACAATGTTAATTACCCTGCATATTCATGAAATTATTAACTATCAACAATATAATGAAATCATAATTTTACTTCTATGCTATGTAAACAAACTTCATAATTAAATGCAATCATTAACTAAGAATTGGAATTGCAATCTAATTCTAGGAAAGAAACTGCATAAAGTCAAACTATGTTATATCTATCTTAACAATTCAAAGTGCAAGAAAGAAAATGCATAAAAACATAAATTAAAACATGGTTCTAGCATATGGCAAGTAAACTAATGAATAAACTAATTAACAACTAGTTAGAAAAATCTAAATGACAATTAATTAGGCAATAAAAACTGAAACTAACCCTATCCATCCACCGAAGCCTTGGTTAAAGAAAGCATGAAATAAAACTTTGTTCTACTCTGTTTTAACTTCTATTTTAAATTTGATTTTAAAAGCATAAATAAGATTCAATCTAACATTTAATTGCACACGGTGTTAGTGTATGAGTTTGCAAACTCATTCCTAACTATAAAATCAATGCATATTAACAAAAATCCTTCATACCAACCTGCAAAAGAGAATTAAAACAGTTAGACTACAACAAAAAATTAGATAACAAAGAAATAAAGGAACGATTCATGTACAGGAAATAAAAATGACATCTAAGTTATGAAATGCATAAATAACACATAGAACAATTACCAGACTGTTGGTGGCCCCCCAACAAGTCGTGGTCACTTTTCAAATGCACACCACGAGCTTAGCAAACCGATTTCACCATTAAAACTTGAAAAACACAGTCTTATACAATTTTGGCAATTGAAAAATGCAAAAACAGAGGAAAACGTTTTTATCTCTATCCTCTACTTTGGCTACTGCTCCTTAGCTATTGTATAACCACCACAATGGTATTTATAAGATTTACAGACCAAGTGGTCGACCACAGGCGGGTCGAACCACTTCTAAAAATGGCAAATTACATTAATGGCGCCCTAATTGCCAAAATAGAGCGAGCCAATAATCGCCCTGCTCAACAACCTAAACTAAGTTGTGAAGAGTTGAGTAGTTGCAGGGGATAAGCACGAGAAAAACCCATGTTCCTGATTCGCTCACCACTGGATGCCAATACCATAACCACCAAATGGCCCACCGTTTTTATGCAAGATGCAGTGCTCGACAGAGTGTCGAATCGAGTACTGGATTGAGTACCAGATGGAGTGTTGGAAGCATAAACATGATGCAATTTTTCCCTATAACACTAGAAAACATGAATTAGCTCCTTGGAAACATAAAAATGTAATGAATTATAATCAAGATCAATATAAAATACAAATTATGCATACCGTGTGTAGATCATATCGTTTTGGCACAAAATTCTTCAAAAAACTTCTCCAAAACATGAAAAACACATATGTACATTCGACAAAAGTATCTAATTACTGTCATAAAACTGAACATATCTCGGGCCCAACACATTCCAATGTCTTTCATAATGGCATGCCAACCTCGATATGTGCAAGGTAAAAATTTTTACGACGGCAACAAAAATTCACCTAATAATATACAACATAACAAATAACTAGTTAATGTAAAGAATATTAATCGTAAAAATTGCATTATTATTTTACACATTAATTAACACTAAAAACAAATGGGAAAAAATCAACATTTATGTATAATATGAGATAAACATATTACATAGCTTAGGATCTATGTCATGCAAGTGTTCGAAAAATTATTCATAACCTTTAAGTTCACTAGCAACAATGTAGCGGAGAGAAGATTTTCTCTTGATCCTTCATAAAGTCATTTATTTTCCTTTTATAATAGAGGTTCATCATAAATACCATCAATCTCCCCATCCTCATCCAGATGAGAAAACAAATCTTAGATCATGTGATTTGTCCGATCATATTCTTCCATGGGATCATTAACTTGATTTTTCCCATCATCTTCTTCCATGAGATCCTCATTTGATTGATCATGTTCTTCAGCTTGTACAACATCATTTCTACTACTACTTGGTGCAATATTCTGCGGAAAGTTAGAGGGCAACTCTAACTTTATAATTACAAACAATCATGCAAAATTAGTGTGTACTATAACAAAAATTGAAACAATATATATACATATATATAATTTTATATAAAATTGACAAAATAAAAACAGATAATTACCATGGGACGATATTCATTCAATCTGCCATCAATGTGCCCATATTTCGTACAATGTTTTGTAGATATTTCTATTAAAATTATTACAGAATGTATGAGTCAAAATTTTATGCAAGGGCAATAACATCTAGCATCACCCTTTTCACCTGCTTTACTTTTTTCCCCACCTCTAATTATATTCTGAGACATTCTTCCGCACAACTTTTGCACAAAAATACCATTTCTGAATCGTCGTTGTTATGGAAAGATTGTCACAACATCTCTAATTCGTAAAATATTTATAGGTCACTATCATCGCAATTGCGAAAAACATTGACCAAATCAATGTTGACTTTGTCAAAGAGTATAATGGTCATAACGGTCATATCTTCACTCTTGCAATGAAAGTTGACCAAATCAATTTTGACTTTGTCAAAGAGTATAACGGTCAATATGGACTTTATCAAATAGTGTAATGG
This sequence comes from Picea mariana, assembly GCA_032191745.1. Classification (NCBI taxonomy): domain Eukaryota; kingdom Viridiplantae; phylum Streptophyta; class Pinopsida; order Pinales; family Pinaceae; genus Picea; species Picea mariana. The sequence continues at coordinate 70,686 of JASDQU010751175.1, read as the reverse complement.
TTAATAGTTATCGTCGCTCTTGCGATGAGTTCAGAAGTTCCTTGAAAGAGAGGCGATCGTCCACTATCTTCATGATCGTCGCAAAAGAGACTAACGTTTGATTCCATCAAGAGAGCGACGAATACAGGATGGATTTATAACAAAATTGAAAAATTGAAATTTTTCTCTTGAATTTTGCGATGAAAGGGTACTTTCATTGCAAGTAGTCGTCACAAATTTTTCAATATGTAGTAGTGTTTGCAAAGTAATAATTCTGTTGTTCCAATTTTGGTTTCTTGGAAGGAAAATAGGATAAGCTTCAAAAGGGCCTTCTTAATTCACTAAAGAATTTAACTGTGAACAACATTGCTATGTGAAAGAAGAAAACAAGGATTCAGTCTAAGGCAGTGAATGAACATTCGCTAACTGAGAAACATAAATAAATCTGTGTACTATGGGTACTATAGTCGTAAGGCGTTGAACTCTGAGAATAATTGAAGTTCATCAATCGAGTAGTGATTGAGATACAATCCCAACCATCAATTTGAGGAGGGCCATCAGAGTGAGTTGTGATATTAGGAGTAGATATACTCTGATGGAGAAGGACTCTGACAATGAAGAGTGTGAATTCCAAGGACAATGAAGCTTCGACATTGTTGTCAGAGTATGTGATCAAAAGGCTACAAAGAAGAGTCAAGGTAAATCCCGATGATGATGAGAATAGGTGGTGGGTGCCACATCTGCCTTAGTGCCATGTCAGATGAAACAGAAGAGTGTGAGACGTGCGGATGCCACGTGGGAGTAGGAATAAAATTTGAGATTTGTCTTAGGAAACTTTAGGAGGCCATAACTTTCAATTCAAAAATAATAGAGAAAAAGAAGGAGAAAACTCAATAGTCCTTGGGCCTAGTTTTCAGGAGAGAGGGAAGGACAAAAGAATAATCTACTAGGGATCAATTCGAAAAGGCTTGGGGATAGGTATGTAGGAAAGGTGGATCTAATAGCCTTGGAAGCTCAAGACCTTGAGAAAACAAGAAAAGGGGAATCTCGGTGAGGATCAAAGTCAAGGTTCTATAAAATGATCAATATATTCCCCCCACAAGCCTCTCAAGGCTGGAGCGGTCATGCGAACAAAGTGGCTCTGCAAACCTGCTCCTACAAAACAAAAGAATGAGATCAGCCTTGAAATAAAAAGAAGACTATCCAATACAATAAACAATATATTCCCTTCCTTTAAAACAACTTATAAGAGAGTGTTAAGTTTATTGAACAATAATATGGTGATTGTAGATGAGTGTTCTAAGAATGCATAAGCTAGTTCAAAGAAGAAGAGTAGAATCCATATGTAATACCATAAGTATGAAGTCATGAAGCATAACAAGTCAACAAGAGGATGTAGAATTTGAACTAGTCAATAAACAAATAATTATCCCTAACCTCATCCAGGACATGCAATAGAACATCATACATTGCAGCCACATAGTCTCATCAAACACTTCAGAATCAATGAATAGTTTAAAACAAATGTCAACGAAACATCATAGGTCAATAAGCGTCATGAATACATTTGAAATCATCAGATCAAAAGGAATAATCAACACTAATAAAAAAGAATTCTTCAACAATATAAAACCTCCAACTCCCTCAAAGTAGGCAAAGAAATAACAATAAGCTCAAGCGATAGAGGATTAGGAAATAGGATTGAAATTTTAGAAGGGGACCCCTTTCCTTTTTTCTTGTAAAAGCAAAAATAAAAAAGGGGGGTTGTTGTGGCCACAAAAATACCTTCCTTGCACGCATCAGTGCACACAACGAAATATTCATCTAGATCTACAATCTTTAATATTGATGTAATAGTCAATATGTCTTTCAGCTACTGAAATCTTTCTTCACATTTTGGAGTCCATTCAAAATTCACTCCTTTTGAAAAGAGGTAATTGGGCTTGAAATATTTGAAAATCCTTTCATGAATCCCCAATAATAACTAGAAATAACCATGAATGATCTGACCTCTGTAGCATTTCTTGGTGCTAAACATCCTCTAATTTCCTTTATCTTCTCAAGATCAACTACTATCCCATTTGTTGAAATAATATGCCCCAAGTAGTGAATATTATTTTCATAAAATATGCACTTATGTATCTTGGCATACAACTTATGATCTCTTAAAAATTTTATCACCATTCTCAAATGCTTCTCATGTTCCTCCTATGTCTTTGAGTAGATGAGTATATCATCTAGCAACACAATTACAAACTTGTCTAGGTATTCCCTGAACACTCCATTCATTAGGAACATAAAAACAATAGGGGAATTTGATAGGCCAAATGGCACTACCGTGAATTCATAATGCTTGTATCTTGTTTTAAATGTTGTCTTGTTGATATCTTCTTCTTTTATTATCACTTGATGATAAAATAATCTCAAGTCAATATTGGAAAATTTTATTTCACTTTTCAACTGATCGAATAGATGATCAATCCTTGGAAAATGATATTTGTTATTTATGGTGACTTTTTTCAGCTATCTTAAATCAATACAAAACCTTAAGGTTCCAACTTTCTTCTTTACAAACAACACTGGGGATACCCAAGGTGACACATTTGGGTGTATATACCCCTTCCTTAATAGATATTCAAGTTGCAAGTGCAATCTTTCAAAATTGATAGAGTTTATGTAACTATGGCTATCTCCATAATCAATTAAAATTGCTATGGGATGGTTATCAATATTGCCTTCCACTTCAATCATGGGGGATTGATATTTTTATATATTGTTGTCCACAGATGTATAAATCCTTGGCATTTTCCCTCCCATTTCTTCCATTGTTTTAACCTCTTCAATGTTGTGGACAATCCTCATTCTTTCTCCTTTGTGAGGGAAATCCCTATATAAGTGATTTCCCTCACATCCCTAACATTATATAGACTCTTGTCTTGGCTTTTCCAAAATGAATCTACAATATTGTGCTCATTTTGGGTTGATTGTCTTTGTTGATTTGCTAACTATTTTTTCTTGAAAAAGGGTGTCTTAAAACCTTTCTGCAACTGATCCTTTTTACCCTTCATCTTGTCATTCCAAGATTTTTGGAAAATTGGTCTTCCTCTACTCTGCTCATAAAGACGTATTTCTCTCCTTATGGTTTCCTTCAAAGTATTGGGGTTATCATGTTGTATCTTTTCAATGTTTAAAGAGGGTAACCCACTCAGAAACCTTTGAGTTTTTACTTTCTCATCCTTTGAGAAGTCCACATACTTCAATAATTCAAAGAACCTCTTCTTATATTCATCTCTTGTCATTCTTCTCAACTTGAGTTCAAAGAAATCACCTTGATGCCACCACATGGCTACCTTTCTTTCCAAGCAATAGGTTGAAATTATATCTTGTACCCTTGTGGGGTAATCGTGCAACTAGAAATATTTATTCATTTCCAATAGCTAGGCCTTGCACTCTTCTACTTTCCTATGCTCACAATTGAAAGTTGGTAGATTGATTTTCTTGAGTTAACTTTGCAAGATTCCTTCCTTAGGCCTTCTCCTTTTCCTCCCGACAGAAGACACACTTGGGATTATCTCTGGCCATGAAATTTCATGAGCTCTCCTAGTGGATTTCTCTAGGGAAGGATTGAGCCTGCTCATATTTCTTGATTGTTTATCATTCCCATGATCATTCCTTCTTATATGGGATCTGGATGCAGTCACTTGTCTAGCACTAACTGATTTCTTTGTGCCATATTATTTATTTGATCCGGATTTATGAGAGGAATGAAATGAACAACAAATTGAATACAATAACACAAAGATAACAACAGATATCCAGTGAACAATAAATTCTATTTAATGAATGAAATAGATTGAAACTGTAAAACTATAGAACTGAAATTGTTGGACACACCTACCGCATTTAGAGGGGGGGTGAATGAGTGTGGGGCTCTTTTTCCCAAAACTTCCCTCTTGCACAAAAATCATCAATTAGCATTAAACATTTTACTCATTACTCATTGTTGTGATTTATAACCAGTTAAATGTGAACACATATCAGCAACATATATCAACAATATATCATCAACAAGTCATCACCACAAGGAACACAAACAACACAAGATGTATGTACAATTTTCTTTTTATTATGGACTACAATCCTTAGGGTTTTTCAGCAACAACTCAATACAATACAACTCTACAAGAGCACCATCTCTATGATGCAACACTCAACTTACACACTCAGCACCAAATAAGATGAGGCAACAATCCTCAACAGATATCAATCTGCAACAGGTACGCGACCTGTCAGTAGTTCAACATGCATATGTACATGCCCTACTAGTAGTACAGACCAAGTGTATACACATCAAAGCAGTACTACAACTTGCGTATATCATCTGATCTTTTTAGGGTTTATCTCTCAATATCAACTCGAATCCTTCTGCAACCAATTCATTATTCTCTTTTGTCTCTCAATATTCAAACTTACCACCAGCCAGTCACAACACATCCAAGATCTCCAATAGCTTACTCATGCTCCACAACCAATCAATATGAATGCTATCTCAATCATGTATAAACAATCAACATACTATAGCCATCATATTAATACTAAATCATAAGAGTGTTGATCACTCCATCAACCAACATAATCCACATCATAGCAACCATACCAAAAATTCCCTAAGCATTCACGACACAACAAGCAAGAGTATCCATCGCGACAATAATGAAACCATACCAGTGTCTCAGTGACAAATCCGACCTCATAGAATGCAGATCTGGAACCTGCTTTAGTATTCAACTACTAGTCATCAGCTCAAATACACATCTCCATGATTGTATCCATTGTACGCACCTTGTCCTCATACAACCCACGTATGTATGCTTCCTGGCCCATTACAACCCGCGTACACCTCAGAAACTAGGGTTTCTGAAGCTCCGAGACTTTTGCAGTCAAGATATCTAATATTGCCAAAACTTTGAGGTGTCCATGAGATCCACCTCGTGCTCTCTTTCTCAGAATAGATCTTCAATCATGCTCAAGAGATCCACACCAAATATGCTCTCACAAGTAGCTCTC
>JASDQU010751175.1:38129-55419 GCA_032191745.1 Picea mariana | reverse complement strand
TCCCTTCAGTCTTTCATTTTGTTCTGGTTGCTCTGTCTTATTCACCCACTTCTGTAGATGTCCCTACTCCTCAGAACTTGAGCTCTGAGCATCCATCTTTTCAAATATGTCTCCCTTTCTAAGTTCATTCCTTCTTCTAGCCATTCTATTTGAATTCCTCATCATGGACTTTATTCTTATGCTCCAGAACTCCTGGGATTTGTGGCCAAATCCGCTACATCTATAGCATCTAATGGTGTTACAGTGAACAACAATGTGTCCTACATGATCACATCTCCAACACCTCATGGTGTTATAAAATCTTCCATTATATCTCCTTTCATAATATCTACATTCAAAATCTTTGTTACCATATCCATTACATGAATAACAATGCCCATGAAAAATACTTTCATACCTTTGCTTTGGTGTCCCAAAAGTAGCTTCTTGATGTCTTGCTTGGTTTGTTCTTTTGAGATTTTCATTGCCTTCTGTAGATGGTTGTTTTGCAACATTGTCTTCCTTCTTTGATGGACTTACCTCATGCTTATTTGAGGTGCCTACTTCAGCATGTGTAGCTTCTTCTTTGTATCCAAGTCCTGATTTATCACATGGTGATCTTTGAATTTCCAAGATCTCATCCCAAATTCTTGAGTCATTAAATAATTTGTTTGACTTCTCTACCTTCTTTCTAAGGTCAACAACTTCATCTTCTAACTTATGACATGACTCTTCCTTTTCATTTATTTGATCCTTCAATAGTTCCTCTACCCTTTTGGCTTCTTCAATTTGGGTCTTGAGATGGACAATAGTTTCAAAACTTTTTCTAATCTCATCATCTACATTTATATTTTTTTTTCCATTCTTTAGTCTTGTGATCTCTTCTTCCTTTTCTTCTAATTGAGTCTTATTGCTCTCTTCTTATTCCTTGAGCATTTCTTTTAATTTCAAGATGTGCCTTAGACTCCTCCTAAGAAACTTCTTAGTGTTATCCAAAAGATAGTTATAGTCTATATAATAATGATCACTTATGTATCTATATAAACCCTCTTCAACTTCCCTTTGAAGTTTTAATGGTTTTTCTTCTATTCTTTTCATGGGATAATTACCATCAAACTTTACACAAACTATTTCTAGATCTTCTTCTTCACTTGTAGAGAAAAATTCATCATCATCATTGCAATCAAGGGTTTTTGAGGGTTCTTTACCTTCATTTGAAATATCTTCATGATATTCCTTTTTACCAACATCAACACATAATTCTTTGCCTTCATTTGAAATGTCTTCAAGATATTCCTTTGTGCTTTCATCACTTGATTCTTTGTCTTCACTTGAAATGCTTTCAAGATCACATTTAGAAATAATACAATCAAGGGTTTTTGGAGATTCTTTACCTTTGATAATATTGATGGAGTGGTCTTCAATATCTTCCTTCTTCTTCTTGATTTGATATGTATCCTCTAGATTTAGCCATAGATTCTCGACAGAAGTGCATTGTCCCATGATCTCTTTGATAGGGCTTGAGAGTCCACTAAGAATGGTCTTGAGAGCCAATGCATCATTCTTCTTTTCTTCTCTTTGAGTTGCAAAATTTGACTTGTTCTTCAATGGAACTGATCCACCAATGGCTGCCTTCCAAATCACTTCTCCCATTGTCTTCAAATGTAATCTCATCTCTATTCTCCAAGTAGAATAGTTTTCCTCATCAAGGATTGGAACTTCATCATCCATTTTTGTGTCTATGGATCTCCTTCAAGCTTTTTAAGGATTGTAGTGAAGGCCCAAATCTGATGCCAATTGTTGGACAAACCTACCACACTTAGAGTGGTGGTGAATGAGTCTGGGGCTCTTTTCCCAAAACTTCCCTCTTGCACAAAACTCATTAGTTAGCATTCAAAATTTTACTCATTACTCATTGTTGTCATTTATAACAAGTTATATGTGAACACATATAAACAACATATATCATCAATATATCATCAACAAGTCATCACCACAAGGAACGCAAAGAACACAAGATGTATGTACAATTTTCTTTTTATTACAGACTACAATCCTTGGGGTTTTTCAGCAACAACTCAATAGAGTACAACTCTACATGAGCACTAGCTCTATCATGAAAGACTCAACTTACACACTCAACACCAACTGAGATGAGGCAACAATCCTCAACAGATATCAATCTGCAATAGGTACGCGACCTGTCAGTAGTTCAACATGCATATATACGTGACCTACCAGTAGTACAACCCATGTGTATACACGCCCAAGCAGTACTACAGCCTGCGTATATCATCTGAGCTTCTTAGGGTTTATCTCTCAAGATCAACTCAGATCCTTCTGCAACCAATTCATCATTCTCCTTTGTCTCTCATTGTCCAAACTTACCACTAGCTAAACACATCCACAACACATCCAATATCTCCAATAGCTTACTCATGCTCCACAACCAATCAATATGAATGCTATGTCAATCATGTATAAACAATAAACATACTATATCCATCATATCAGTACTGAATCATAAGAGTGTTTCTCACTCCATCAACCAACATAATCCACATCATAGAAACCATACCAAGAATTCCCTAAGCATTCACGACACAAGAAGAAATAGTATCCATCGAGAAAATAATGAAACCATACCGGTGTCTCAGTGACAGATCTGAGCTCATAGAATGCAGATCTAGAACCTGCCTCAATATTCAACTTCCATTGATTATCTCAAATACACATCTCCATGATTTTATCCATTGTGTAGACCCTATCCTCATACATCCCACATATGTACACGCCCTAGCCCATTACAACTCGCATACACCTCAGAAACTAGGGTTTCTGAAGCTCTAAGACTTTCGTCGTAAAGATATTTGATATTGCTGAAACTTTGAGGCATCCATGAGATCCTCCTCATGCTCTCTTTCTGAAAATAGATCTTCAATCATGCTCAAGATATCCACACCAAATATGCTCTCACAACTAGCTCTCAAAAGAAGCTCTCCATCAATACTCCAAAAGATAATCTCACAAGAAGCTCTCCATTGATCCACAAAAGAGGATATTTTGCAAGAGTCCATAACTATCTTATTTATACTTTCATCCTCTAGGTCACTTAACCCATTTATAGGTCACTTAACCTATTTTCTTTATTTTAGTGTTAACCACTTTTCATAAATGGAAAGTTCTCCAATGCTTTATCATTTAGATATTCCTTCTTGATTTTGTGAGTTCTCTTTATTATTTAAATAATCCACCTTGACTTTGTTAGTTTACTTTATCATTTAAATAACGATTTCTTCTTTTAGGTCACTTTGACTTCTTTGACCTTGGGGGCTTCAAGCCTTCATATGGGGGTCCTTCATCTTCGCAAGGCCATAACTCTCAAACCCTGAGGAGTTATGTGACATTCCACATACCACCGGAAATGGAATGACAAGTACTATCCATCTAGAATAGTTTCACCAACAACTTCATTGGTCTTGATCTCATAATTCCACATACAAACATGGGTCCTCCAATCATTCTTCTAGGATAACTCAATCCACAAAGCATCTTCCTGTGAGGGATTTTACCATAAGGGGACCACTTTGGAGTTCATCCATTTGTGCACCTTATCAATCATGATAGGACAATAATGAGTCATCAAACTATGCATAATATATCAAAGAATCCATCTTCATCATGTATCAATGATAACTCATTGATCCATCTTCATCTATGCATCTTGAGCCATCTTCATCGATTGGTTTCCACTTGACATCTATCATTCTCATCAAGGATAATACATATACATTGTTCATCAATCATCAATCAATCAAGATTATCAATCAGTCAATCCATTGACATCAATTAATAACTCAATCACTTGAAATCAATCCTTTGACATCAAATAATCAAACCATTGGCATCAATGACAACATTATCCAATAGAAACAACTTGCTCGAATGGTGGTAACTATCTCTGAGAAGAGATGTGGTTGGTATGTGCATCCATCTGATCATAATTATTACAATGAGGCTCCGAAGGCAGTTTTAACATTACTCATGAATGCCAAAACCATAGACATCCAAACACCTAACCCTATGAGATGAAACGACAAAATTTATGTGGGACCCTATGGGTAAGTTGGTACCTCAACTCCCCAGGGTCGTAACTTTTGCATACGACCTTCGTTTTAGGCAAATGATATCCTGTTGAAAAGGGATTTTCAAGAAATACGCATTGCACCATCAAACTTTGAATCTGTCTACAGTTTGATTGTGGTGACACAAAAAAACATTGTTTAGGGCCCTAAAACGACCCTAGAAGTACATAAAGATGTGTTGACATGAAAAAATACAAAATAATCTAGTTTGATTAGGTAGGAGGACACCACTATCCACCTGGAATATGTTTAGATATTTAGATAGCCACAAAAGTTTAGAACCCACAATCACAAAGGAGTATAGAATAACGTGATGAACTAAAAATTGTCAAGAGCAGCCAGTTGGAATAGGTGGGCATCCACCAATATACACCTGGATCATTCCTCCCCCCTTAGAAGGAAATGTTCTCCATTGTGTTGAGTTCCCCCATCATGTGAGGAAAATTCTGCTGAATTTGGCCCTAGGTGAGCCACTTGCCTTGGTGTAGGATCTTCCCTGCCTTGATAACCTGATAAAGTTGGATCCTCTGCTAACAAGTGCCCTTGAACTGTGTGTCCAATATCTGATGAGTGGATGCATGTTCCATGTAGTCAAGGTTGAGCTATGTTGGTGTCATTTTTTCTACGATCTTTGAGGTGTTCAATAGTGGTGGAAAATATGGTTGAAGGAGATCCACATTGAGCACTAGGTGCAATCCAAGGAAGGGTGGAGTGTTGAGCTCAAAATCATTGCTACCCATAGCCTTGGTGATAGTGTAAGGCCCATAGCGAAGTGGGAATACCTTCCGATGGGGCCCTGTAAGGCGCTCTTTTTGAAAATGTAAGCAGAACTTGTCTCCCACTTGAAATTGGTGCGAGAACCAGTTTTGATCATGGTGTTGCTTGTACTTAGCATTGGCTTTCTAACAAATATCATAGACCTATTGGAAAATGTGATGAATCCACTCAATGAATCTGGTGGCTTTGTCGGCCTCAGAGTGAACATGGGAAGATTCTTCTTGTGTGGTGGAAAAAGGTAATGGAACATCAATGGGACCCAAGGGTTGGAATCCCAGCCCCACCTGAAATGGGCTATGGTTGGTGGAGCTATGGAGAGATATGTTGTAGTTGTGTTGAATATAGGGGAGAATATCATCCCAGGTACATGAATGCTTAGAGTTGTACATGCATTGGATGTGCACAATCATCCAATTGACGACCTTTATTTTTTCATCGATTTGGGGGTGGAAAGTAGTGGATTTACTGAGCTTGGTGTCAAACAGTGACCAGATAATCGAACAAAATGTGCTAAGGAACCTGTTGTCCCAATTGGAGATGATGGTATGTGGTATCCCAAAATGGATCCACACTCGTTCAAAGAAGAGATTGGTAATATCTATCATTGTGATTCTCTTCTTCCATGCTATGAGGATGTTCATCTTCGAAAGCTGATCAACTACCACAAATACACAATCATTGCCTTTCTTGGTGGATGAAAGGCCAGACATGTAATCCATCGAGATGGATTCCTGAGGCCTCTCATGAGTAGGAATAGGGGTGTATAAGCCTTACTGATTGATGGTTGGATTGGAAATGGCACATGCAGTGCAAGATATGATATACTTCCTAACATCCTATCAGTGTTTTGGAAAATAAAAATGTTTCTGTAGAATGGCCACATCTTTCTCAACGTCAAAATGTCCTGCCATCCAACTATAGTGATCCTCCCATATCAGAATTACATGCTTTCTTTAAGGAACACATAGATGTCCAATATGACATAACAATATTTCCTAAATGTGAAAATCAATGACATTCACACCTGTACCCAAGAGCTGATAGTTGGTGGTGAAGTTTGAATCTTGCTAATAAAGTTGAGGCCACTCAGATGCCTCATGTCCACAGGAATTGAGCATAGTGGTGAGTGTACCAACGGGAGGTCGACTAAGGCAGTCAGCGACACGATTTGTACTCCTTGTCTTATACTTGATGTTGAGATGGAATTGTTGCATGTAGGTGGACCACTTCTGATGGCAGTAATTCTGCAACTTCCCTTGTGTTTGTATGAACTACAGAGGCTTGTGATTAGTGTGGATGATTGTCTCCTTTCCCATAATGTAATGTTTCCATTGAAAAAAGGCTTGTACAATGGAATACATTTCCTTGTCATAATTAGGGTATTTCCAGACAATATTTGAGAGTGTCTCACTATGGTATGCTACCAGATGACTGTATTGAGTGAGAATTGCACCTACAACATAGTCATATTCACCAGTCTCAATCTCGAATGGTTGTTGCAAATCGGGTAAGGAGAGTACCTGAGTTGAGCATAAGAGATGCTTCATATCATCAAATTCTCGCTGTTGTTCCCTCCCCCATGTGAAATTTTCCCTGCCAACTCCCTTGGTCACTTGGATGAGGGCCCATGAAATATGGGAGAATCCCAACATGAACCATCGATAAAAGTTGGTCAATCCCAGGAAGCTCCAAATCTCAGTGAGTGTGGTCGAGGCTAGCCAGTCACATATGAGTTGGATCTTATCTGGATCAACATGTACCCTATGCTCATCAACAATGTAGCCCAAGTATTGGACCCTGTTTATGCTAAAGGATCATTTTCCAGGTTGTCATATAGCTTGTGCTAACACAGAGTGCTCAAAAACTGTTGAATATGCTCCATGTGCTCCTCCCAAGTTCTGCTAAATATGAGGATGTCATCCAAATATACCACCACAAAAGAGTTGATGAAGGGTCTCAATACATCATCCATCAACCTCATAAAAGTGTCTAGTGCATTTGTTAAGACAAAAGGGCATGACTAGCCATTCGAAGAGACCTTCTTTATATTTGAAATTTGTCTTTCATACATCAGTTGGTTCGATGGGAACCTCGTGGTAGCCAGATTTTAGATCAATATTGTTGAAGAACTTCTCCCCCTTGAGTTGGTCAAGAATGTCATCAATTCTAGGAATTGGTTACCGATTCTTGACTGTAATTTTGTTTAATGCTTTGAAATCAATGCATATCTACTAGGTCTTGTCTTTCATCTGCACCAGTAAAATCGGGCTTCCACAAGGGGAGGAGATGGGTATGATATGTCCCTTTTGAAGTATCTCTTGGACATGACGCTTGATTTCTTCATTTTCCATCAGCAAGCGATGATAGATAGGTCCATTAGGAAGAGGTGCACCGAGGGTTAGATCAATTGGATGCTTGACTTGTCAGTGCGTCGGTATCTCGATGGGTGAGAAGAAGATGTCTCTGTACTCTTTCATGATCCTGTCCACTTTCTTATACTGCAAAGAGAGACTCGGTGTAGAGGCCATGGATATGGGGGTGGCCTTCTGCTTACTATGATCACAGATCACAAAGAAGATGAACTTCCTGGTCTATTAAATGACCTTACTACATTGCTTAGTAGAGTTTAAATAAATAGCGGTAGGTGGCACCACCTCCGGTATCCTGTACAATTGTCTACCCAAAGTAATAATAACATTGTGGGGTCTAGACTCATACACAACATGTCTCTTGCAAAAATATGGTTGTCCTAAAATAACATCACAAACTTCAAAGGGAGAAATATCACACAATACCTCATCTTTGAAGGGCTTGATTTTGTAGGGTAGATGACACTATTTGCTGACCTGTAGATATGTTCCTTGGTGAAGCCAATAGATGGTGTAGGGTTGCAGGTGCGGTGTCATTGGCAGGTATAGCTTATTGACTACCTCTGATGAGATCAGGTTATTCTGATTGTCGCTATCGACAATGAAATGAATTGGAGTCCCCTTTACCCACATCTGAGAGTGAAAGAGGTGTTCCCTTTCCTCTAGTTTTTTAGATTCACTTGGCTAGACTTTGGTGGTAATGACCATGGAAATGGGTTCAACATCAATATTCTTCTTCCCTCCTTATGGATTTGATTCCGATTCGGAATCGAACTCGGACTCAAAATCTTTCATCTTGGCCATGAGTGACCACTTGGAGTGGCATTATTTGGTGTTGTGCCAAGGGATTTTATGGTATTCACACCATTTTTTTGTGTCCTTATTTGACTTCTCATTTACCTTATTGTGTTTCATCTTGGAATGCTTGTCCTTAGAGTGCCCATATTTTCTTTGTCCCTTGTTTTGTGGGTTGGGGCCACCTTTGCCTTGCTTCGACTGTGAGGATTTTGAAGATCCAAACTCTCATCTAAATTTAGGCTCGATATTGACAACATATCTATACGTCGTACCCAATGATGCGATGTCTAGAAAATCCATTTTTATTTGAATGTATCTATGCAAAAATTCACGTTATTTCAGCACCAGATGTCATTCACAGTCTTTAATACCCAATTTGGTGCATAGGGTATGGAAAATATTGGTAAAATATGGTACTATCTGATCCCTTTCTTGATGCAGGGTGGTCCATTTGGTGTATTGGTCCTCATAGCTTCCAACAAGGTAGTACTATTCTTTAATGGAATCTATGAAGGAATCCCATGTGGGCGCGACCGCAAATATTGCAAATTCCTCTATGGACCTTTGCTCAAAGTAAGTATCCCACCATTCTTTAACATGGGGGACAACCTTGAGGAGTGTAAGAGTAATTTTTTCCCTATCGAAAAAATTGTGGACCGAAAAATACCCTTCGAGAAGATTCAACCATTTATCTACATCATCCGCATCTATCACTCCTTAAAATAATGTAATATCAAAATTTACTTGTACTTTGAAGGGAGTTGCATGGCCACTTGATGAAGATATTTCTCCTGTGGGAAGACGCTCAAGGATTTGTGCAAAGTTGTCCATCATTTTGTTCCTTTGTCACGCGAGGGATTCCTCGAGCAACACTTTAAAAGGATATCCTGCTCCATCATATTTATTTTCGTCTCCCATGGGTTTTTTTGGGGATCAATGCGACCAATATTACAAAGGATCGATTGGTTCGAGTCCCAACTTCTTGTACCCAGATCTTGTCGAGGACATGTAGGCAAAAAAATAAATGAAGAGAATACTTCTCTGAGACCACTGATCCAGATTTATGAGAAGAAATAAATTAACAACATAGTGAATACAATAACATAGATATAACAACAAATATCCAGTGAACAATAACTTCTATTGAATGAATTAAATAGGCTGAAACCATAAAACTATAGAACTAAAACAACTTGTTTAAATGGTGGTAGCTATCTCTGAGAAGAGATGTGGTTGTTATGTGCATCTGTCTGAGTAGAATTATTACAATGTGGATCCATAGGCCTTTTTAACATTACTCATGAATTTAAAAACCCTATACATCCAAAAACCTAACCCTAGGAGATGAAATGCGAAAAGTTATGTGGGCCCCTATGGGTAAGTTGGTACCTCAACTTCCCAGGGTGGTAAATTTTTCATACAACCTATGTTTTAGGCATGTGATAGCTCGTTGGAAAGGTATTTTCAAGAGCTGTGCATTACGTCTTCAAACTCTGACTCTGTCCTATAATTTAACTGTGGTGAGCCAGAAAAACATTGTTCAGGGCCCCAAAACGACCCTAGAAGTACAAAAGGATGTTCTAACATGAAAACATACAAAATAAGCAAGTTGGAATGGGTGGATGGCCACCAGTATCCACCTGGAATATCTTTAGGGCTTCAAAAACCCTGGAAGTCTAGAACCCACAATTACAAAGAAGTACAAAAGAACATGTTGAACTAAAAATTGTCAAGAGGAGCCAATTGGAATAGGTCCACGTCCACCAATATCCACCTGGATCATTATTGGATTGATTATGTATCATTTTTAGGCTTTAAATTACCTCTTCTCGAGCCTTCATATTGCTTTCATTATCAACCCTATAGCTCTGAACTTCTCTTTGTAAACTTCTCATAGTTACAGGCTTGTGCCTACATATTCTTCCATTAGATTATGTCTCAACATTCCCCATGTTGACATGCAAACCTATGAAGTCCTCCTCATGAATGTAAGATCCCTTGGCACCTTCCATAACTTTGGTCCTCATATAATAACCAAAACGCTTTTTCTTGTACCTCTAATTATGCAAGAAATTTCCATGTGATAATTATCGTTAGAACATACATACTATAAAACATTTCATTAATTACAATATAGGTTATTCTTCATCTATATTTGTGAAGGACACAATGCACTAAGTCGAAATATGATTCCTTAAACACATTCCTCTCTGAAACATCTCTCCAATGGCTAAACTCATGCCTCATTATGAGTTCTCAGCGAAAAGTTACAACATTCACAAGTTGCAAATTTCCACTCATTACTCTGGTTTTACTGCTACAAAATTTCTTTATTACTTTGTGAGAAACTTTTATCTCTCAATTCAAAATTTTGGGTGGATAGATGGATTCTCCTCATTAATACCTTTCTAGTTACTATTTTCACATACTTAGATTCCAAATTTGGTTCCATGGCTAAATCATATGGTTCATAATATTTCTATAGACTACTCATGTGCCTCAAACAAACTTTTTAGCAAGGACTTATTCCCTCTAGAAGTAAACTAATGTCAAAATTATACCCTTAACTATTTCAGTTGTAACTTTCTCATACAAGCTCATGTTTACACCTGGAGTAGCTCATTGGAAATCTCTCTCTGATTTTTTTTGTTTAAGTTGCATAGGCAAGATGTCATGTCGTTACACCTTGTTCTAGTAAAAATTGACTTCTTAAAAACATCATTTAGGGCCTTAAAATCACCCCGTGAGTTTAATACCTTCAAAAATATGGAAATTTGATAGAAAATTAATTGTTTTACTATTATAAAAGCCTTTTAATATACACTATCGATCTCAAAATCGGGTTAAATATGAGCCATTGATATGAAATATATCGATGATCGACGTTTTATTTTGGACGCACTCAAAACCCCACCAAAATGTTGACCTGGCCATTGACCCTTTCCTTTGAAAAATAAATCACTAAACCAACCAGCTTGATTATCATCCATCAACCATCATCAATTCCTCTGGGAATAATTACATGATTTACAAATTTGGCCAACTTGATCATCGACCATCAATCATTTTTGGGATGACATGGAAACCAAGCTAATGTGGCATGACACATGGGTGCTGACATGGAAACCCAACTAATGTGGCATGACACCTAGAGTCTAACGTTACATGACATGTAGATATTGATGTGGAATGACACATCATCCTCTTCTTTCCTTCATCATCAATTGAAAAATTCTCTTGGCATACGAATTCACCTCACTAGTTCAGCCAACCCAAACTTCGACCATCGATGATTTTCATTGGTGGATCAAATGCTTCACCAAACTTGCCGATATGACCATCGATTTTCTCCACCTTATAAAATATCAAAAATGAATTTCAACCATCGATCTGATCCACATTCCAAAATGCCGAAAATAAATCTTGACCGTTGATTTGATCCACTTTCTAAACTGGCAAAAATGAATCTCAACCACTGATCTACTTCAACTTCCAAATGGCGTAAAATGAATCTCAGCCGTTGATTTGATCCACTTTCCAAACTATCGAAAATGAATCGCGACCGTTGATTTGATCCACTTTCCAAAATATCAAAAATGAATCTTGACTTTCAATTTGATCCACTTTCCAAACTACTAAAAATGAATCTCGACCATCGATTTGATCCACTTTCCAAACTACCGAAAATGAATTTTGTATATCGATCTGATTCACCTTCCAAATGGACAAAAATGAATTCAGGTCGTCGATCTATTTCAACTTCCAATCGACTGAAAATGGATCTAGATCATTGATATACTAGTCCTTTCCAACTACGAAAAACTTTATAAGTTTTTAAATCAATTTACAATGAATCTAGGCAATTGATTTCAAAATCAAATGCAATCTCAATTGTCGATCCATCAAACTTCGCCCAACTCTAAAACACCATTAAAACTTGAAATTCAACCTTCCAAGTCGAAATTTGACTCTATAAGTCTATATGTTGACACCATTGATCATCATTGAGAGGGTTCTGAGTAAATTTCAAACTAAATGGTTTATAAATTTGAGTATTTCACTATGGAATTCATCCTTTTCCCCAAATCCATCACAAAACAAATCCATACCAGTGAATTTTTACCAAATTCTCACTAGTTCTTATCCCATATGGGTCTATTATTGAATCGAAAGCTTTGATACCAATATGTAACGTTCCCAAGCCCAGTTAAGGTCCATTATGTGTGAAAATATACATAAAAATGTTTCTTTTTTCTAAGTAATCCTATAGCTTATCAACTACAGAAAAACATACAATTTTAACTATTATCTGATACCATTAATAAATTGCATATACAAAATTATAAAATAAACATAAAATCCATATAATAAACTAAAATACAACAACATATAAATTTTTCTCCAACACAAAGTTAATACAAAACAATTAAACTCATAATACAACACAGAAACAAATTAAAACACTTATATTTTAAAAACGGTTGTGTAAACAACTGCTTAGGATGGAAGTTCCACCCAACCATATACTTTTTGTTTCAAATACCAACAACAAGTCACCCCCAAGTTGGCGCTAGCAATTCACAAAAG
Organism: Picea mariana; assembly: GCA_032191745.1. Taxonomy (NCBI): domain Eukaryota; kingdom Viridiplantae; phylum Streptophyta; class Pinopsida; order Pinales; family Pinaceae; genus Picea; species Picea mariana. The sequence goes on along the minus strand of JASDQU010751175.1, from coordinate 42,764 downwards.
AGGTCACTCTCTCATTGTCCACTCACAACTTAGAAAATCCCACAACCCACTAGTATTCTCCCACAACTATCCCATTTTTTTTCCATCTCTCTTCCTCTTGACCTACCCAACCCAAGGAATGCACCCATTCACTTCACTTGGTACATCCAACATCCCATTCATTTATCAAGGTCTCTCTGGAACATGTAACGAGGAATATCACTAATGGACTGACGTCCCATTCAATTATCAAGGTTTCTCTAGCACAGGTAATTAGGAATCTCGCTACTAGGAAAATCAAGGGAAATCACTACAAGGAAAAATACCAAGAAAACAACAACTATCACTTGTTGTTACAGTGCAACTCACACAAGAGTACACTCTTTAGGCTTAACAACCTATCTCTTTAGTCTTCTTCTCCAAATATGCTCCAGAATTCACCCTCGATGGTTTCTCAAGCTCCAAATCTCCTATTCCATGTTATCTACTTGTTGTTCATGAAAAAACATGATTGTCTAAACTATTGGAACTTCCCATATGAATTTTTCCTCTCTTTGGCTTACTTTCTTGACTTACACTCTTCCCCAAATTGATTGTACTCATCCCCCATTCTTCCAAATTATTGGATGTGTCTTGTCACACCCACCCTCTTACATGTATTCAATGATTGACTTTTGGGACACTCAATCAGAAAATTATAAGGTTCATATACCAATAGTAATTTTAGGAAGTGGGTTGAATTAATAGACATGGGTAATCCCCTCTTGGACACATTATACATTTGTTTAAACCCTCCCCTCTCTTGTGGATTAATTACCCCCCATCTCTGTCCCTATCCCCTAGTAGCCAACATCACATTTTATTTATTAAAATTCAGAAATACAATATGGATATACATTGCAACGACCCTCTCGTTTAGTTACGACAACAAGCCTCTCATAACAAGTGCACAATTTTTTTTGTGTGTGTGTGCGGGTGTAGAAGGGTAATAAAGACTTTACACTCTACGTCGCAACACGACGACGAACATGATGATGCATGCAAATCATTTGACAACCAAGTGCAAACATTAATTATAATGAACAACCACACCCTCTACGGCAAGCGCAAGCTAAAAATGACTTCGTCAACAACCAACCATTAATCCAGACTGAAAGGTCAAAATCTAAGAGTTAAATTGGTGTTAATTGTAGATCAATTAACCATTCTAAATCTTCCGTTTAGTCAACGAGTTACCCAATGAACTTGACATGCATTACGACTCAAATTTAGTGATCCTGCGTTCCAACTAGGCGATATCTAAAAATCCAACTAACCTCAATTACATAACTTAAAGTATTTTCACTCGCTATAAGGAATAAGGTAAATCCTATGTTTATGTGCAATTGTGGCCTCTCCTCTCCACCAATGAACCTACCCTTTTTAAGAAAACCTTCCAAATTTATCCAACGTTGAAATATATAGGTCATTTTTAAAGGGTAGATCCACACTAAGAGACTAGGCACTGAACTCCCCACCTCAACACCATTTGTAGTATCAGGGGGAAGATGAGACAGTTTCTTCCTAGCCTTGGGCAGTTTCAACTTACTTTTCTTTACATTAAAAGTTGGCATTTATGGACCCTCTAGAACCATATAATACCTTAGGGCATAACAGTAAGCTAATCAATGTTGATCTATTTTAAGTAGGGTCCCCCTTTTTCACCATTCTACCTTATCTTCCCTCGCAATATTTTGAGCAAACATTGTATTGTTGTAGGAGGTTCTTAGCACCAGTTTATTAATATTGTATAAACAACCCAACACAAATCATTCTTCTGGTTTTAGGTAGAAGTTGATGCCGACGGGATTAAAATTAGTCAAGGGGTGGCTAAGGGACCACAACATAGTGTTGTAACGCATTCAGTTGAAGCAAAAGAAAACCAATGAACACTTGTTTACCCACATAACTCCATTTAATCCTAAACAACCGTTAGCATAAGGTTTATATAGAAACTAGTCTATGCTATAATGAATCATATTTAACATATTATAATCCGATGCATCATTATCAAATTAAAATATTAGAGTTCTAGCAATTATATGATTTCGTTGACCGAGTTGTATCATTATCACCAAAATTAAATTATAAGAGTCTGGAAATTATGCGATTTCATTTTGACAAGTGGAATCATTATTACCAATTTTAAATATAAGATTTTTGGAAGTTAACAATTTTTTTTGACAAGTGGTGTCATTATTACCAAAATCGAAATATGAGAGTTCTGGGCAATTAATGGTAAACTACCAAAATTGAAAACGGTCACTACGAAGGAAGGCAGGAGACTTTCAGCAATGAAAATGTAGATTACAAGTATGCTTTTCATGCTGACCAGCAATCATTTACACAAGAAAATGTTTACACTGGCAAACAAACCATCGTAGGCATTCACAACATTACACCAGTCATGTTTCAAAATGGCACATCAAGTCAATTTGCGTCAGCATTTCAGGTTCTTCCATCCAATGCCTCAGGAAAATGGTAGGCAGCAAAAGTAGGCGAGCAGTGAGGTGTGCAACAAAGTAAATCAGGCACCCAACAAGTTTGGTATGTTGGAGTTGGTTTTGTTCAATATAACACTCATCTCTCAAATGCATGTTTTTAGAAAGCGAATCTCATTTCTATGGGTTCGGAGGCATATGCTCCACAACAACGCATACTTATCTTATTGATGAAAGGGATATAGAAATGACATAAATATATCGTTGATGCATGCAGATCCACAACATTTATTTTCCTCTGAGAGTAGGAGCGCAATCAATCAATCAAATGCAGGATGTCAGGTTAACCCCCGGAACCCAAGCATCTCACCTTCCTCTTTGGCTTCAAGCTTCCTTTTCAATCTTGCCAACCCGTGGCCCTTAACAACAATACACATTCACCAATTAGCAGTTAAAATCGAGGTCAATTAATAGTGGAGCTCAGGCACGAATTTGACAACAACCGTTAGCATTAACCGGAATAACATAGCCTTATTTAAATGCAGTTCATGGCAACAACAGGATGAGGGTCTGATTAAAGCTTCGAGGTGATGAACCTAGGTGAAGGTAGGGACACAGAGAACACTCCTTCGATTTTGTGGTGTGCCACCACATACTGCCACATTGAAATTTAAAACTAAACCATGGTCAATCAATTTCATAGTCAACCCGCCTTACTAAACGTCGATAAGACATCACATAGTCAAAACATGGTTCAACTGAGCAAGGGTAAAAATTCCTGAGCAAAGGGCACAGTGTTTAAATTTCTCCAATCAAAATGGTTGTCTACTGTATAAAAATTTTGCTATTACAGGAATCGTATTAGATGTAAATTAGATATAAATTACAGTAAACAATCGGATATAAATTACAACATATAAAACTTTCTCTATCTCTCATTCACATTGATATAATTTACAGTAAATAACTTCACATTCGATGCATAAACACAGGCTATTATTATCCATCAATCATAAAACAACGTAGAGGAACCTTTTTACATCTATTACATCATGACCATCATGGAGGTGATATTCTACATCCACTACATATCCACAATTGCAGGGGTAATATGTTACATCTTTCATATAATTACCAATGATGGAGTAATGAAAACAAGTGAATTCCACAAGAACCAAACACAGATCAGAGTTAATACTTTTTTTTTCTTTCCTCTCAGGGTACCAATATAAAAAGGTGACAACAGTAAGAGAATGCCAGGGTCATAAGGATAACTTGTCGAAAGGATCGCATGGATTCTATCAATCAAGGTGCAGATAAATAACAACAAGGAAGCAAGATAGTCCATACACAGAGGCCGTACTGGAAGGCACAAGTCAAAAAATCAGCCAAGGACAACAATAGAGGTAGATGGATGGATTCGTCCTTCACTTCACCATCCTCACACAAGAAAGCAGGGCGTTGAGATCCATAGGTCTTTTAACGCTAAGGCGACAATTGTAGATCAAGCTTCTGGCCGACTGCTCAAGCGAGGACTTGCATGCTAAGGATGAAGGCTAACACATACGAAGGTCACAATCCACATAGCAAGGGGTCAAGACAAGCGGGAAAATGAAGTCCATGGGAGACAACAACCATCAAGATAGGCGAAGACAAGTTTCTGTCATCAACTTAAAAGACATCAGTCTACTTTTCCAATAAAGAAGCAGATCCAATCATAAGTCCTAATACATTCTACCATACAAAAATGAAAATAGCATACCGTTGCCTGTTCGCCCACTCTGAATGAAATCCCGTGCACTCCATGCAACTCCCGCTCGTCGACCATCGAGACTTCACCGGTACCTCCCAGTCAATGCTAGGGTTACTCTTCTTCCCCCTTAGCCCCCCAAGCCGCAAAGGGGACACACACTCCATCCAGAGATTACGATAGCTCCCAGCTCACCTCGCAAGGCTGAGATACCACTCCTCTCAGAGATGGGTATCCCAACTCCCACAAGTAAATCAATCAAGTAGATATTTCTGCAGCGTAATGTTACACAAACAGAAGATGCCCCCTCCTCCTTCTCCATCCTTCATTATATAGAATTTCCCACTTCCTCTCTTTCCTAAAATCTCATTTAATTAAAGTTTTTAAAATAAATTCCTAAAAATTCTTCTCCTTACAAGTGTCATC
>JASDQU010751173.1:22342-37994 GCA_032191745.1 Picea mariana | reverse complement strand
TTGTAGCCTCATTATGAGTTGGAGCTCATATGTATGATAATGTAAAGAATGTAATTATTACTTATCATATAAAGAAAAAGAGGTTTTTACCCTGTATGGGTTTCCTCAAGAAATATCTGTCTCTGTGTTTCTCATATATGCGACTGATGTTGAATGTGCCATTGTTTATTTCCCTGCATTATTGTGATCATCATTTAGTGTTTCAGCAAAGAGTTTAAAAGAAGCATAATTGTTTAAGCTCAAGTACAACTGATTCACCCCCCCCTCTCAGTTGACCAACACTCAACTGTCTCTGTCGAAATTCCCAGTTTTCTTGAATACTGATATCTCTCTCAATTGTTGCCCATGAACGTTCTAAGTCAACCCGGTTATTTGCTATTTGTAAAATCGTGTTAAATAAATTTAGAGCAATGTTGGTTTGATCCGAGAGACTGGGCTCGATGTTAGTCTGGCTTGCAACTGGTACTGTCATGAAGGAAGAAAGTAAAGGAGGATAAAGTTTTGTGTTTTCTTTTTAGCCTGATTATCTCTATTCCAGAATCCACAATGTAACGAGAATGATGTCAAAACACAAATAAATAGTATGATCAAATTGTAGGCCTTTTCTTGTATCTGAGTTAAATTTTAAAGAAAATAAGCATGCATGATATGGAGAAAAACATAAAGCTATTATCAAAGTGAGGCATCAATTTCAGAGGAATCTCACATTGTAATAGAAGACCATGAAATGAGAAAAATATTAATGAAGCATATGATGTTGAAATCTAAGCATCTACAAGTCTTGTATCTGTTGATAACGGATACAGAGGAAAAAATGTAAATGATTTGAAATAACAAGAATAATAATTTCCACAGTAGAGGTTGTACTAAATTGTAGCTAAGCATTCATCAATTAAACATATATAAGAAAGATGACATGACAAGGAAACACATAGCTCAGAAGTGACAAGATCTGGAATCTTCAATCTGCATTTCTATTAATTTAGAGTCTCTTCAAAATTACTTCATCAAAAATGTTTTTCAGAGAGATAAAAAATCCCTCTTTTATTCTTCGTTCCCTGTATTTATATAATGGTCATCCATACTTGATGGTTAACAATCTCCTACTTTCTAGGAGAAAAATAGTTACAAAACTGCAACCTTAACCGTTGCACAATTAACTTTTGTTTATCTATCATTCCAACAGTATGAGTTTCCAAATGATACTTCATTTGTTAGTTGAAGTCTCTCCCTCCTTTGATGCTACACATTCAATATGTTTCTCCAGAAAATGGACAAAGTTTCTAGGAGGTGTTGGAATATCTTTAGTCTCAAATAGATAAAACTTTCTTTGTACCTTTGGGAACCGGTCTTCAAAACCTTGGTCAGAAAACTTGATCACTTGAAATTTTAAACTAGGCTATACCAACCATTTGTTTATTAGGTTGGCATTGATTTCCTTCAATTGTAAAATTTCAATCTGAATCTTCTTCAAACCTTCTTTGCAGTCCAACTGCTATTTTTCAATGTTTATCTACCCCAGTGACTCGGAGCAGCCATTTTTTATCAATGCCTAAAGCTTGCTTATCCAAAGAATCGAAGATTCCTTCACAATCATATTTGATTTCTTTGACTATATTCTTTCTCTTAGACATATTTGTTTCCCATACCTTGATCATGATGTCTCCTTTTATTTGTTCCGTGACAGAGAGCTTTAGATTTTTCGTCGCCTCTTTATTCCTTGAACATGCAACCACTTTCTGGAAAGTATTCCTTGCTGCTTTAGCTTCCTTTTCTAGTAAAATAATATTATCAAGAGATTTTCTTACCTCTTGAAAGTAATTATGGATGATCCCTATTTTGGAGATCAGTTTCTGTTGCTCGGATTCTATCTTTGTATGCATTTCTAGCGAGAGGGTCTGGAAATCCTTTAAATCTATAACCTGACCTTCCGTCAAATTTAACTTAGCCTGTAACTGTTCTGCATGCTCCTTTTGCTGAGCAACCTGCACCTGACTTGCTTGTATCCTCTGGTTCATTTCGTCCAGGCTTGATTTGAGTGATTGAATTTCTAGCCTTTCGACAGCCCTGGTTTGCTCCAAGATTTTACTCACCTCTTCTCTGATGTTCTTCTAAACATTATTTAACTAATCTTGTAATTGAGCTATCATGTTATTACTCTTTTTTATCCTTGTTCTCATGTTTCCCATGGTAAAAAAATTTGTTGTTTCCATGGATCCCATGGAACCTGCTATCTCTGTAGCGAAATTCTCCTCCAAATTCTGTCCATCTAGCAAGACTTTATGCTTTTTTACCATACTCCCCTCCATATACATCTCTTGTTTTAGGACAACCTTCCTTTTTCTGCTAAAAAAATAATCAGAAGGAGGAATCTCATCTATGGAGATAGAGGTGAGGTCATAAACAAATAGGGTTCCCATCTGTGGGAATCCAAAGGCGGACTATAAGGGGGTTAAGGAAGCTATGGGACTTCCTAGCTCTGTAGATCCTTTCCCTTCTATTGTATTAGGCATATTGACATCAACACCAGGTGATGAAGGGGAAGTAAGCTTACTAGACTCGGGAGGTATCCCATACCTCCTCTCTACTTCTATCTCTGGTTTTTTCGTCTGTAAGGCCTCTTTATTTTGTGGGGGCCTTTCAGTATCCTGTGGGAATTTTTCGGGATTGCCCTTCTCCTGTACTTCCTATTCGAAGCCTAGGGGAGTATTTTCTTGTTCCTGGGGAAGGGTGATTGCTTCTCCTTGCATTACTTTGGGAAGACCACTCCTTCTATGCTTCTGAAAGGTCCGAAAAATAGCTTGCAAGTCGAACGACAGTGTCTGTACTCATTCTAACACCTCTTTATAAGTCTTAGTCCCTTTGAACATGTCATCCCAAGGGGAATCCTCATGTTCATATTCTTTCATATTGCAGTGGGCCATGTGTTTCCCCACTAACTGGTAAGGTTCATTCTTCCTATGCTCGAGGTCTACTAATTTGACCCCCTCCAGTGCTGCCTCTTCAACCTTGGAATGACCCAAGTTGAGAAGTGAAAATTTTCCAATCTGAACGGGAAAAACAGGCCAAGATTTTGAGTTGTCTTTAATTGTATCCTGATTCCACCCATTACTATTTGATAAGCTACCTCCATGCACACTAGTTTGTCAGGGAGGAATTTTGGGAGCGCATGTGGAGGGATCGAACATCCGAAAACTCTGATGTAGGAGAAATTCTCCTCTATAAACCAGTCAGCAATTGCCCAAAGGCTCAATATGACCAACTATGAAATGTGGGGGGGTGCACAGTCATATAGCATCTGGTGTAGTGGTATTACCATGAAATGAAAAATCTCATAGAATAAATCTTTGGCATTTTCTTCCCAAAGTTTAGAATGATATTCATGAATAGGCTCCGGGTAAGTCGGATTCCAACTCCAATTCATCAAAGGGAAAGGAGTTGAGAAGCATATAACATCCATGATGTATGTGTAAATATAAAAGGATGTTGTTTGGCCTTTTGATCTTGCAGTCTGGTACTCCATAAGCTCTCTCACTATGTTATCGGATAAACTCTTATCCCAATTGAAGCTGTAACCTTCTGCGGCCTCAAGAAAAAGAGTTACCCATTCTGCTGGGAAGTGGGTAGGACTTTCCTTACTAAAAATCCTACATAACATCATCGCCACATAAACCATATACTCGTTTAAAGACATTGTGGCGTAAACACCATGTGTGTCAACCCTGAATTTTTCTTTGTTTCTCCACTAGTCTTTTATTATGTCAGGATACGTTTGGTCTGATTCAAAACATTGTTTCCTCTAAAACTCACTAACAAAATCTTTATTATAAATGTATTTGGGACAAGAAGACAGTTTATACATTACTTGTATATGTTCTGGTCTGAAGGAGCCGATGACAACCCCTCGACTGTCCAGAATGCTCCTCGTCTAGACATCTGCTCGCTCTAAAGCCCAACTGATCATGTCGTTGTAAGTCAGGAGTCACGACCGCGTAGCCACCTTGTGAAGATCAGACTCTGCTATATCTCGAATTTTGTTGTCAGCATCATGGGGGAAGTTCTTAATCTCATAATCGAGAGTTTCGAAAATCTGCCTCCAGGATTTTATGGAATTGATGGCATGCGGTATTGTATCAGATACAACATCTTCGTCTGGACTCAAGACCTCCGCAACTTCCTCATTTTTCTTGGCGGCCTTCTTGGGCGCCATGGTGGTTATACTGGACCAGAAACCTGTTTACAGAGAAAAGCGTATAAAACTGGACAAATGTGACTCGCTCCAGAGGTAAAGGTTAAGAATGAACTTTGACACACAAGACCTTTACTAATCTCTAAATTTGTGTTGTAGCGAGTGTACTGATACCATCAATGAAAAATAAATGCTTTAATTTGAAATATATGCTTAGAGATATGAACTCACATCAAAAATATTTGCATTTACCATATATCGACGATTTCGAAACTGAAAACCCAAAAATCACTGCCTTCCTTAATTCCCGAAAAGAGAAAAGCAGCTTAGTCATCATTAATCATGTTTTGAAAACATCTTAATCTTTTAATCTTAGGGTTTGTTTAAAGAAAACATGATTTCACATTTCGGAACTTCGGGGATCCTGTCATCAGGGGATATGTCACAAGTAAACCCCGGATCGTGAAATTGTGATGGGATTAGCGAAGCGCTAATCATTCATTTTAAAAAAAAGATTTAATTAATCATGATTAGTGGACAATTACTTTTTAATTTTTACTTTTCGGAAAATCGAGGACCGGGAGTTCGAAGGAGAAGAGTTTGAAAACGCTTTAGCAGATAGAAAACCGAATCGCAAAAGACTAAGGGAGAGATAATTGTGTTTAGGGATTTGATTAATTATGAATTGAAGAGTGCTTTGCGATAAACAATGAAAAAAGTAACATTCATTTCTTCCCCCTTTTAATTTATATTTCTTAATATTTTGAAATGGCTTCGGGATTTTGGCGCCGGGCAAAAGGGATAGTTGAAGGTCACACCTCGAGAAGAACCAAATTTTGAAACCCGAAAAGGAACAAGTGATTCTGACACCTTTCTTTTTTTGACTAAAGGCGGCTGCATGGCTCAGGAAAAGATGAAGCTTCATTGTTAAAGGGTGGAAAAATTTAACCTTTGTGTCAACAGTAGCCAAGGGTTTCCAAGAAGTAGTAGACCTTTCAAATGTGATTCTACCTGCCCGAGACACAAGGAAAACAATGATAAAATCCCAAGTATATGATGGAAAAGGAAGTTAATCTTGTTGTCCCTAATTGCAGCAGTTATTAACAATATATATCAGCAATAAAAATGATAATGAATGTCGCAAAACAAGTTGCTAAAATTCTAGTTGAAAGAGCAAGAGAATACTAGAAACAACTAGATCAACTCAAGTAAGATAACATTAGAATTTAGCAATGAAGGGAGGCTGTATTAAAAGGTGTTTGAAGAAATATTTTGCAGCCTTATATCTATAGCAATATGTTTGTTATAGCAGTAAATTCAACCACCAAAACTCACAAAGAAACCACGAAAAATTTGCGCTAAACCAAGTAGATAAAAGTGGCAAACTTTTAGCTAATTCTGATGGTTGAAAAACAAGTTATGAGTGAAATAAAGTCAGGTTTTTTGCAGCCCTAATGGCTGAAGATGAAATTTTATAACAACAAAAAAAAATACCCCTTTAGAGGGAATGCCCTAGTGGCTAAGGGGTTCTCTAGCCACAATGAACAAAACCCTAAGTGCATAAACTTAAAAAGATGAAAATTCATGTTTCCCAAAACACTATTTTATTTCTCCAATGAAAAAAGGTAAATTATTAGTGCCATTACTATTAGGTTATGGATTCAAAGAGTGAATTAAGTATACTAATTCCTTGGGGGTGTAAACCCTCTTACTCCCCAAGGAAAGTAAAGCTAACTAGGAGAGTGCTAGGAGGGTGTAAGCCCTTTTACTTCTCCTAGAACTTCCTTAAGCAACAAATTATTTCCAAGACAAAATTAATGATCTTAGTGGGGTTGTATGCACTTATACTCCTAAAGAAATTCAACTAGTTAACCTTGCAACTAAGAAAAAGAGACAATAACAAGATGAAACCATTTAACTAGAGCAAGAATAACAAGATAAAATTATACTTTACCAAGAGTTATCCACCAATATGAAAGAGAAATGATCCATATGAGGTAGTGCATGACTTCCTTCCACCAATAGCAAAGTAAACCATGAAAAAATGAAAAAAAAAAAAGAGAAAATCCCCAAGGGTAGCAAAAGTTTCAGCCAAGTACTTCTCACAATGGGAGAGTTATGTTATGAAATGAGATTCACATGATCTATATTTATACAAAAGTATTAAAAAATAGTTTTTCCACTTATCAAGGGTAAAACATAATATAAGGGGTCAACAACCCTTAACTTACCCCTTGAATCAAATAATAATATTTAATTTTCACTTTAACACATTAGAAACCCTAAAAATAAGATGATGTCACCCCTTTAGGGGACGTTTTGACGCTTTTCCAAGTCGTTGGAGAAGAAGAAAGAGGTCATTGGGGATCCTTGAGCCTCCTATTCATGTGATAGAGTCAATCCATATCTCCTCCGGTCAAATCATGCCAAGTTTCAATGTGAAATAACTCCATCACCATCAAACCCCCTCAATCATGACACCAACCCTCAAAAGATGATGTTTTGCCTCTCCTAGGAAAGTCATTTGGTAAGTAGAGGTTGGATAAGATCCTCCATGATACAATGTAAGCCTCCAAAAACATGTCTCTATGATTTGTCGTGTGGGCCTACAACATCCAACCTGTGGGATTATTTCCCCATGGAAGCCCAAGTTAGGCTTGTTCTCCCAAAACTAGCCACCAAGCAAGGTCCTGCAAAAAAAAAGGGTACACCCTCCAAATATATCAATTCAAAGATATCATGACAAGTGTAAACCACATCTAATAAGAAAGGCACCTAAAGAATTGCATCAAAACTGCCTCATGAAATTAAACAAATGCTCAAAAACCCTATACAATTGACCAAGTTTAACTATGGAAGGGGTTTCATAAAAGTCCTATTGTGTAGGTAAAAGCCCTCAAGTAGGTGTAAGGGGTTTAGAATTCATAGGTTGATGATTTTCATGATATACAAGGGCTCATATTATCTCATTTATGGGTGCCTTTATAGAGGGTGTGTGGCACCTTTGTTTGCGATGCACTTTTTCCAAGCCCATCTTCTTGCCATTCTTTATTTCATTCATGTTTTAAGGAACAAGTTGAAGGCCATTGTCTTGGCTTGGTGTCCATATAACCACAATGTCATTCACAAATACCTTGCAGAAATGAAAAGGTTGGCTTATGATGAGACCCCCTTTCTCCTAGTTGTGTAACTGAGAGCCACTACCATGGCTTGGTGACCAAATGATGGTAATTCCCTACCGCTACATACTCATGATCATGATAGGTTAGCTTGTGATGAGACCTCCCATCCTCCAACTAACCCCTTAAGCATTCACTATCATTTATTTTTGTAGGTCCCCCATTTCTTATAGAGAATCGTTTCATTGCTTTCTCGGGGATCCCTGGGCGAAGCATCTGGAAGGTCTATATTTAGGATTTTATATTTTTAGCCAACAATAATCCCTCTGGGCCTTTAGCCCCTTCTTCCCATGAAATTAGGTACATGCCCTTATTGGGTCACTAAAGTGAAAGGGATTAGAATAATACAATATTATGGGAGTGTAATTAGCGGAAGGTGGTAAGTATGGTCGGGAATGGTACGATAACCCCTTAAGGAACTCCTAGTAACAAACCTTCCCCAAAGGTTGGCCACTTACTAGGAAATTTATGACACTCACCAAGGTGAAACATGGTCAAAAGAATAATTTCCAAGTAGGTGTTCTATAATAAAGAGCAGCTTAAATACAACATGTTTAAATGCCTCAAATATTAGGGTGATTACCTGCCAAAATACTTGACTTGTACGCATGGAGCAAGACCCATCTACCTTCCAGAATCTAGTTGGTGTGGTGGATGAGATGACACTGGATCCAAAATGTCATGATAGAGCGATATTTCCTATGTGAAAGTGGACACTTCTAGTCATGTGGTCTTTAGGAACTCCATATCTTCAACCTGAGGGCCTCGAGACATCATCTCCTTAGTTATCCCACAAAATGGGGATAACATTTGTCTCCTACTTGGGGACATTTGCTCGTCGTAGAGTGCATGAGAACCATAACATCTCCTGGTAGACCCATGCCTACACTGAAACAAAAAACCATAAAATATAGTGTGGTTCTATCACCCTTCATCCATATAAATCAATATCCAAATGGAAACTAATCTAGAAAAGAAAATTTTAGCATTGCTTTCAAATATTTATAAACTAAGCATTAAATCAATATGCAAGTAGAGAAAAATGAAATATGAAATGCATATAACTGATATGAGCAATCAAGATGAAAATGAAAGGAAAGAAAGATGGACTAACTAATTACCTAGGGCATCGAGCCCCTAAAGAATTGAGTCTTGCAGCTGTCAGGTGAAGTCATATGGCCAGTGCAACCTGTTGATCATCCCATCAAAGTATCTCCCCCTATGCTTAATTATGTAAAACAACAAAGATAATTCAAGCCCATAATGATCATTATCATAAACAGATGTATAATCAATCATAAAATGAAACTCATGGAGATGGGTGGGAGGGAGTAAATCTTGCTGGAAAGAGAATCCATCAGCCTGATCATCCAAGGAATCATGCTTGATGTGATATCCATAATCTTTAACAACTCATCTATGAATAGGAATATCATATATAGATGAAGGTTCATCTTCATTCATGCAGAAAGATCCACTTCTTGTTGATGATTGAGATGAGATGAGAGATCAGAATAAGACTGTAGGGATTCTCAAAGAAGATATGCAGTAAGGGACAACCTTAGGTTTAGAGAAACTAAAATGTGGCCTCTTCATCTATGAATCCCTATAGAAATATTCGATATGAAAATACTTCCTCTTTGTAGAGTGAACCTCTGATCGCTTTGAGATGGCCATGTCCTGGGTGTATCCAAAATTTAGGATGAAGGTGGTTGAGAGTCCTCATATAACAATTATGCATTCCCAAAAATATATGCATCACAAGTCTGGAGGAACCACTAAAAATCATCCTGAAAATACTACAACCAGTCATCCTCGAATAAATATGTAATCATGTCATCATTAGGGTGCCAAACATATGAATCATATACAAATGAAAAGTAGTCCTTTGAAAATGAAAACTCAAAGGACTACCCTCAATTTCGTAAATATGGTCTCTATAAAAAATGAGATGACCAAGATCCCACCTGTGTCTTCCAGTCTGTATGAAAGTTTCTATATGCTCATCGAACATATCTAAAGGTTCTTTCATAATACCATCAACATAAATGATCATCTCTTTTTCTTCGTGTGTAGGAAGAGTAGAGGCATGGACGTATTCAACTAAATCTTCAAATTCTTCACTGAGGCTAGTTGATTCTTCAAATTCATGAAGAGGAGGAGAGCATGGTTGGACAACCTCAACTACATCAGGCGAGAGCAAAGATAATTATGCCTCAACATGTTGCACTTCATCTGGATTATTTTTTATCTTCACGGGCATGCTCCTCCATCGCCTCAATATTACACAAGGCTTAATCCTTACTACAAAGTGTTTTGTTTTCATTTTTTCAAAAGGATTTGTCATATCCAAGGGATCCTCTAATACTTCTTCACTTCCACAGTCATGGAATAAAGCATCATCAATTTTTTCAAAAGGGTCACGACTCATCATGTTCTCTTCTTGATGTGCATGAGGAACTTATGCCTGGATGTCTTCATCGAATGGGAGGGTAGATACAAGCACTTCATCTTCATTGGATGTCTCGTCTAGGTATTCAACATGGAGAGTCCTCATCTATTGTCTCGTCATCCAAAGGTAAACCTTCTTTGAAAAGAGTGTCTTTGATCTCTTGGAAAGTATCTTGCAGATTCTGAGTAGCTCGTCGGTAATGCCTGAGAAATTACGCAATGAGCTTTGTGGAAGATGGGATTCTTTTTGGGTCACATGAGTGCGAAAGCCACATTATTTGACTTTCTTCTAGAGAAGATACAAAAAATTTCATCATTACATATTCATGTAGAAAATTTAATATTGAATCATACTTCATATACTACATGACATGAGTGAATGCTAGAGTTGGATCACCGTTAAATTTAGGGAAATTTTCCCTCCAATCTACAGATAAATGATTTGGATATCCAAGGATATTATGAACATCAAGAGAAGGATACACATTATGGAACATGCATGGTAAATCCCGTGAGGCCATGGTTCCATCACTTAGGGTAATACCTCAATGGAGTCGCCAAATGAGACTAATGCCCATCAAAGGATGGAAAGGGGGGAAAAGGATACGTGGTTTTGTGGAAAGTGGAGTCGCCAAATGAGCTTCAAGAAGAGCTCATCAAGGGTGGAAAAGTGAACATTCTTCAATGGAGTTGTCAGACAAGCTAAGGATAAAGGATTTGGGAGAGAAGCTTGCCAAAGTGTCATTAGGGTTCAAAAGAGGATTCAAAATCCTCCCCGACAACAATGCCAAAATGTTATCACACAAGTTGTAGGTTGAGAAAATCCCGACCCAACCACCAAATGGTGAAAAATAAGAGAGAACCTACCCACTGTCACCTTAGGTAGGTGTTCTAGTCACTTTAAAGGTGAAGTGGTTACCTCAAGCGGGTAATCTCGGTGACCTTAGGGGGGAATGAGATGGAAATTTTAAAGTATAAATGAATTACCCTATAGGTCAAGTATCTCTATGTGTAGAAGGGATTGATTAAGGTCTTGATGGTAGCCAAGGTTTTCCAAGAATTAGTATACTTTGAAAATGTTGATTGTACCTACCTGAGACACAAGGAAAACAACGATATAAGCCCAAGTATATGAAGGAAAAGCAAGTTAAGCTTGTTTTCCATAATTCAAGTAATTAGTAACAATTTATATCATCAATAAAAATGATAATGAATGCTGCAAAACAAGTTTCGAAGAGTCTAGTTGAAAGAGTAAGAGAATACTAGAAACAACTAGATCAACTCAAGTAAGATAGCATTAGACTTTAGCAATGAAGGAAGGTTGTAATAAAAGTTGTTTGCAGAAATATTTTGCAAAATTATGGCTGTATCAAGATTATTTCTACATAAGTAAATTCAACCACCAAAACTCACAAAGAATCCACCCACAATTTTTGCTAGACCAAGCAAATAAAAGTGGAAAACTCTTAGGTAATTCAGACGGTTGAAAAGCAAGATATGAGTGAAAGAAAGTTAGGGTTNAAAGTTTATAAAAAAAAAACAAGAAATAACCCTTTATATGGGTTTCCCTAGTGGATAAGAGTGGCCAAGAGGTTCTCTAGGAACAAGGGACAAAACCCTAATTGCAGAATGTTAAACAGATGAAAATTCACGTTTCCCAATGCACTATTTTATTTCTCCATTGAAAAAAAGTAAATGATTAGTTCCTTGACTATTGGGTTATGGAGTCAAATATTGACTTAACTGTACTACTTCCTTGGCAGTGTAAACTCTCTTACTCCCCAAGGCAAGTAAAGCTAACTAGCAGAGTGCTAGGAGGGTGTAATCCCTTTTACTTCTCCTAGCACTTCCTTAAGTAACGAATTATTTCCAAGACAAAACTGATGAGCTTGGTGGGGTTGTATGCACTTATACTCCCAAATAAATTCAACTAGTTAACCTTGAAACTAAGAAAAAGAGACAATAACAAGATGAAACCCTTCAACTAGAGCAAGAATCAACAAGATAAACTTCTACTTCACCAAGATTTGTCCACCAACATGGCAAGAGAAATGCTACATATGAGGTAGCACACAATTTCCTTCCACCAATAGAAAAGTAAACCATGAAAAAATGGGCCCATTACCTCCCATGTTTGGAAGCTTCGTCACCTTTGTCACCTCCATTGACACCGACAGAGCTCGTCTTAGGAGCTAAGGGCGCAAAGGCTTAAGCTATAGTTACTTTGTTTTCTCCACTGAGCACTCCTTGCAGGAGGATGATACTTAAATTAAACCGCATTTGTTGATTGAAAGAACTTATCCTAAACATAACTCGTATTGATTGAAGGAGAATCACTCACCCTACCTGTTCGTTTGCAAGAGAGAGATAAAATCCCCAAGGGTAGCAAAAATTTCAGCCAAGTACTTCTCACAATGGGGGAGTTATGTTATGAAACGAGATTCACATGATCTCTATTTATACAAAAGTATTAAAACATTGTTTTTCCACTTATCAAGGGTAAAACATAATATAAAGGGTAAAAAACCCTTATCTTACCCCTTGAATCAAATAATAATATTTAATTTTCACTCTAACACATTAGAAACCCTAAGACATCACCCCTTTAGGGGACGTTTTGACACTTTTCCAAGTCATTGGAGAAGAAGAAAGAGGTCGTTGGGGCTCCTTGAGCCTCCTATTCATGTGATAGAATCAATCCAAGTCTCCTCCAGTCAAATCATGCCAAGTTTCAATGTGCAATAACTCCAACACCATCAAACCCCCTCAAGCATGACATCAACCCTCAAAAGATGACATTTTGCCTCTCCTAGGCAAGTTGTTTGGGTACTAGGGGCTGGATAAGATCCCCCATGATGCCATGTAAGCCTCAAAAGGCATGTCTCAGTGATCTAGTGTGCAGGCCTACAACATCCAACATGTGGGCTTCTTGCCCCATGGAAGCCCAAGCTTGGCTTGTTCTCCCAAAACATGCCACCAAGCAAGGTCCTACAAAACAAAAGGGTACACCCCCCAAATATTTCAAGTCAAAGATATCATGAAAAGTGTAAACAAAATCTAATAATAAAGGCACCTAAACATGTTCATCAAAACTACCTCATAAAACTAAAAAAATTCTCAAAAACCCTATATAATTGACCAAGTTTAAGTATGGAAGGGGTGTCATAAAATTCCTATTGGGTAGACCAAAGCCCTCAAGTAGGGAATGCTCCTAAGGATGGCCTTTCAAGGTTATGTAGTGGATTATGAGGTGGAAGGGGTTTAGACTTCATAGGTTGATGAGTTTCGTGACATAAAAGGGCTCGTATTGCCTCATTTATGGGTGCCTTTGTAAAGGGTGTGTGGTACCTTTGTTTGTTATGCACTTTTTCCAAGCCCATATTCTTTCCATTATTTATTTATTTCATGTTTTAAGGAATGAGTTGAAGTCCATTGTCCTAGCTTGGTGTCCAGATAATGACAATGTCATTCAAAAATACCTTGCATAATTGAGAAGGATGGCTCGTGATGAGACCCCCATTCTCCCAGTTGTGTAACCGAGAGCCACTACCCTGGCTTGGTGACTAGATGATGGTAATGTCATACCACTAAATAATCATGATAATGATATGCCAACTTGTGATGAGACCTCCCATTCTCCAACTAACCCCTTAATCATTTACTATCATTTATTTTTGTAGGTCATGTTATCGCACAATATGCACTTTCCCAAAGCCCAATGAAAGTGAGACAAGATTGGCGTAACAAGGGGGTGACCTATCACAGTGAATTTAATAGAAAACCCCTTTCCATTTAGGAGTAGGATAAGACTACCCCAAGGGAGACGTCCCTAGTGACCTAAAGGGTTGGTGAAATGAAGCAAAGATATAATTCCCCCCCCCGCCCCCCCAAGGGGTTTTCTATTAAGGTCACTGTGATAGGTCACCCCCTTGTTACGCCAATCTTGTCTCACTTTAGGAGTAGGATAAGACTACCCCNGGTCAGTCAAGTTAAATATGTCACAAGCTTTATGTCTCAAGGGGATGAAGCAAATGTAAAAGGTGAAGTGTACCTTCTCGAAACAAGACAAAAACCACATATATGACAGTTTTAAGTACAAAATGATATTAATGCTTCAATAAGATAGTAAACCGGTGAAATGTATGCTAGTTGATATGCAAGTGAAACAATCAATAAGTTTACAACAAAAATGAGAAATATGTAACAACTACAAGAATAATCTTCAGAAAATGTTTTTAAAGACAATGAAATTATAACATTTATCACTTAGAATGATAATATCTTGTCATAAACAAAATATGAAGTGCTTAGCTAGAAATAAGCATTGAATATGCAAAAAATTTGTTTCTCTACTATGGCTATATAAAACAATCATAACATCACCAATAAAGTTAGTTTTCTAGGCTAGGTTAGTGTTAGTTTTAGTTAGTAAACGCTATAATTTTTAAGGTTTGAGTGTTGGTTGATTTCTCAAGGAGGAAGAGGTGAATACTAGTGCCTTAATGGGGTGATGGAGTCAAGAGGTGGCGGCATTCACCTGGAGAAAATAACAATAATGATATTAATAATATAAGTAAAGAATGTATATAAGGAGAGTAGCACCTTAAGTCTTCATAGGATCCAAGCTATGAGAAGGAGAGCTAACTAGGGTGTAGGCTCTTCTAGGCCCTAGCACATCCTTCTTTTTAGATTTATTAGAAGGATGTGCTATCAATTTATCAAGGCTTCTAAAGTGCTATCAATTTAGGGCTTTAGAAGCTTGGCAATGTAAATCACCTTTAGTAAAGACTAGCAAATATTGAGTAAAGAAGTAACACCTTAAGTTCTTTACTCCTAGGATTTATTAAGCATGCAATTTCATAATTTTTATCATGAGAAAGAAAATATACAATACCATTCAAATGAAATGATCAAATGCAGATTTACTTACTTCACCAAGAATAATCATACCACAAAACCCTAGATTTCAAGATGTCTTCACCAAAAATGACTCAATGTGCAAGTAAAGGGACTCCAAGAGTGGTACACATCACTATTTCAGCCAATATACCCCAACTAGGGAACAAATTTCAATCCTCATCTCTCACAATGAGAGTTATGATCCAAAATGAAAGTTACTTTTGTTTGTTTAAACAAAAAAATGACCTTTAATTACTTTAGGTCAAAAAATCAGGGTCGACCCTGAACATTTACTTCAAAAATTAAATTTACAAAAATATATAGATAAAACCCTAGTAGGGCGACGTCATGCCCTTTCTAGGGTTACACTGAGCTCAAATGTGGGACATCCAAACTCAAATAGTAGAACGTTGGACCTCCCAGGGCCTAGTCACACCATCAACTACCAAACATTGTGTAGAACATCCTTCTTTCATTGGAACGTCATCTGCATGAAACCCCAACCCCTCAATGATGGTGTAATGGGATGGCTAGGTGGTTTCTAGGCCTCCAAAGGCCATCGTCCAAGTGAAGGAGGGTAGATCCCCTTCGTCTATGCCTGCTAGAGTGCCTCCAAAGGAAACAAATTCCTTCTTCAATGTGAAAAACAATCACTCCTATCATTCCCTAGGCTTGGGGTTTTAACGTCCATCCGTGGGATTTATGCCCTCATGAAGGTATGAACTTTCAATCCACTCATTAATATATGTCCATTGGTCAAAGTATTGAAAAGAAAACAAGTACGCCCTCCAAGGGTCCATAAGTCACAAGTATCATGGCAAGTAAATCACATCTAATAATAAAATAACCCGAACATGTGCATCAAACCCCCCTAGCCCAAAAAAATTCTCATGTTATACAACTTACCAAATTCAGGTTTGGAAAGGGTCTCAAG